>SNQJ01S0104026.1:24761-37134 GCA_010110895.2 Picea sitchensis | reverse complement strand
TCACTTCTAGCCATCCCATCCTGTAGTGCTTCTCCTCCTGATTCCAGTGAGATATTACAGTGAGAGGTTCCTCCAAATAATGTGCCCAAAATGCCCTCTTCAGTGATTTTAATTAACTTATAGCTCAAAATAGTCAAAATCATGGAAATCGTCGGAATGGAATGAAACCAAAGCCAACCTGTGCGGAATGGCTCATAATGATGGAATATGATGATAAATGCCAATTGGACCCCACAATGCTTCTCAAATACCCCTGTACTCGCTATAACATCCATCTGGCTACTCAGGTCATCATAAGTCTCTGCCCTGTGATGATGTCCCAAAGTGGGGACATTACAGGTTACTCTTGCGCCCGTAGGAGATGCTGAGGTATGATCGAATTTGTAAGTTTATAATAGAATTTGTGCACCATGAAATTTTAGGATGTGAGACTGATTATGTAAATTGATTTATGTGCTCCATGAATTAATTGATATTTATTTTGCACCATGATATGTATGGACGGTCTTCAATGTAGTTACTTCATCTTCCACTAAAAGGGTAATTATAATGGAATTTAATGATGGATTAATCCCGTGCATTGACGTAAAGTAGATGTCTGCCATTGCACCTTGAAAATAAAATAAAGTTGATTACTTTGTGCACGAACTTATGTCGTTTTATGATGGATTTAGTAATCAAATTCTCTTGCACCTTGGAATTTATGTGATGTGTGACTGATTCATAGAACAATATCATGCTTTGGTCATCGTCGATGTTATTGTCTTATCATATTTAGTTTTGATCTTTATTGTGTTGGGCGGGATGTAGACACCTCCTGGTTCCATATAACAGTCGCCAACCCTAAGACCTTAAATGGTCAAAATCGATCGGAACCTATGCTCTACTGTTTCTTTTTTGTCCTGGAGGTCCTAACCATTGCAGGGTAGGACAGGTAGGTAGTCAGTCTTATTTTTTTCATTGGTTGATTGTCGTGCATTGCTTCCAGATGCTTAATGTCCGTCTTAGGTCGTTATATGGTTGTCACAGTTGCATGCGTCATGTCCAGTGTCGTGTTGCAACGCAGAGAATAATCCCTTTATTACCCTTGTACAAATGCACACACAAAAAAAAATCACTTGTTATGAGAGGTTTTTTGTCGTACAAAACAGGAGGTCTGTTACATATGGTATTATAGCCAGGTTCAACCCACGACTTGGGATCACTACAGATTTTGTTGATATGATTGATTATACTTTTGTTGATCGAGTTGACTTGTGTGCGTGTAGGTAATCATGGTGAGAGGACGTCGCAGAGGCAGACGATGGGGTGCTAGGGGAGGAGGTACGACGCCTCCAATAGCATCCACGCTTGAGGGGTCTAACCCACAGGGAGATGAGTAGGCTCTCGGATAGGAGAATATAGCAGTTGGTGATGTAGTCGGAATGATGAGATCTTTTTAGTGCATTTCCGAGGCTCTAATCAGTCGTTTGGACAGAGATGAGGCCAGGGCACCAACACCTACTGAGGTTCCATCGAGTGCTCTGGTCGATACTGGTATCATTCACCGTGAGCTCAAGAAGGTCAAATTTCATGAGTTATTTGGTGTCCCAGATGGTGTAGCCATCGAGGCATGGTTGGAGAACATGGAAATGTGCTTCACACTTCACTATTATACCTCTAACATGAAGGTATGCATGGTGGTCTTTCAACTGAAGGGGAGCTCATTTCTATGGTGGAATATGCTCCTACCACAGCTGAACATGGTCATCGAAGAAGTGTCATGGGAACTGTTCGAGGAACAGTTTCGAGAGAGGTACCTTTTAGAGGAATTCATTGAGCATCAGCTCAATGAGTTCAAAGCCTTATGATAGGGAGGTCGTATGGTATCCGAGTACGAGGCCCATTTTATGGAGTTTCTCTGGTATGCTCTGCACCTTAACACTGAGAAACATAAGGTCAACATGTTCGTGTTCAGCCTTAATGATAGCCTGCATGAAAAGGTTAGGATTTTGATGCCTCAAACCTTGCATGATGCCGTACAGAAGGCCCTCATAGCAGAGGAGGAGCTTATCAGTTGGGGTCATACCAGGGCTACAATGAGACCAGTAGGGAAGGTTTCATCTGGAGCACAAGAACACTAGACACCAGTGAGACATACACTAAGATATCATGGCTTCCAGAGGGGATCCACTTTCACTACACCTTGATGATCGACGCCTCAGCAATGGACATCTTATCGGGGAACACAAAATCAACAATAGCGTCACCTACAACAACAAAAAATTAGGCATGTTCAATAGAACAGAATAGGGTTCCAGGCCGGTGGGCCATCATCTTCTACTTCGGGTACCAGGACCACTGGGCTGAAAAAGGGGTGTTGGACGTGTGGGGAGCCACACTACCAGCACGACTACCCTGTGGAGAGGACTAGAGAATATGGATCATCTAGACCCACTATCATGGGAGATATGCGCAAGGCCCATCAGATTCATGCAGCGGTGAATAACCACCAGGCAAAGAACTAGTTGATTGTGCTCGTGATGATAGATACATTCATCAACCAGACCCTTAGTATTTTGATAGATCCTGGTGCTACCGAGAGTTTCATTTATGGTGGAGTGCTAAAAAGGATTAAGGTAAAGTCAGTCGAATAGGACGAGTGTAGCTTTGTAGAGATGGCTTCAAGAGCTAAACAGAAGGTTGGAGGAAAGGTTACGAGCTGTGTCCATAACCTGGGAGAGTTTGTCACAAGGGCCAACCTGTACGTCACAATCCTAGGATCTTATGATGTCTTGATTGGTATGGACTGGTTGGAATCACATGAGGTGATACTCAGTTGTAATAAAAAATGGTTGAGCTTGGTCGATGATGAGGGACAAAGACGTGTGATTGTAGGACAGAACCAGGGAGTTTCCCTGAGGTTCATCTCTTCCTTGCAACTTCGGAAGAGCATATGCAAGGGGTGAAGGATTTATGTGATCCTTGCGTTAAATGAGAAGGGAGTAGCGGAAGGTCTAGAACAACTTTTGGTGGTGAGATATTTTGTGGATGTGTTTCCATAGGAGTTACCTGGAATGTCGCCGGAGAGGGAATTGGAGTTTACCATAGGCCTAAAATCGGGGACTTAACCGATAGAAAGAACGCCTTATCAAATGTCAACCCCAGAGTTACAAGAGTTGAAAATGCAACTGAAGGAGTTGTTGGACCTAGGACTGATACGTCCTAGTGTGTCACCATGGAGTGCACCTGTTATTTTCATACAAAAGAAGGACAGATCGTGGAGGCTTTACATTGAGTACCGTCAACTGAACAAGGCTACGATTAAGAATCAATATCCATTGCTGAGAATTGATGATATGTTTGATCAAATGAAGGGTGTGACAGTGTTCTCAAAGATTGATTTGAGATCAAGGTATCACCATTTGTAGATCAAGGAGGATGACATCCATAAGACCGCCTTTAAGATGAGGTTTGGACATTATGAGTTTATTGTTTTACCATTTGGACTGACAAACTCCCTAGGGGTATTTATGAGTTTGATGAAGGGGGTGTTCCACGAGTACTTGGACAAGTTCGTCCAAGTATTCATTGACGATATTTTGATCTACTCTCAGACGATGGTGGAGAATGATGAGCACTTGCGCTTGGTACTACAGTGTTTGCGAGAGCACCAATTGTATGGGAAGTTATCCAAATGCTCATTTTATCAATTGAAGATTCACTACTTAGGGCATATCATCTGCGACGAAGGCATTGTCATTGATCCAACAAAGGTCGAGGCTATTATGGAATGGCCTGTGCTGACGAATGTCCTGGAAGTGCGCAGCTTCATGGGTTTGGTAGGATACTATCGACGGTTCGTTGATGGGTTTTCAAAGATAGAAAACCCGATCACAGAATTGCAGAAGAAAAATAAGAAGTTTGTTTGGACCGAGAAATGTGCGGAAGCATTTAAGAGGCTGAAGGAATTGTTGACAATATCACCGATACTAAAGGTTCCAAACATGGATATGGAATTCTTAGTATGCACTGACATATCCAAGGAGGGCTTAGTTAGGGTCTTGATGCAATATGAACGAGTGATTGCTTACATTTCAAGGAAACTGAGAAGGCATGAGGAGAACCACACGATGCATGATTTGGAGTTATTAGCCATCGTATATGCCTTGAAGTCTTGGAGACACTACCTTGTTGGATGAAAATTTGAACTAAATATTGACCATTGTGGACTACAACACATATTTATGCAAAGTGACCTGAGTGCGCGACAACAACGTTGGTCAAAATTGCTTAGTGAGTATGACTTCGAGATTACTTACATGAAAGGAATAGTGAACCAAGTGGCAGATGCATTGAGTCAGAGACCACACATCTTTTCGGTGTTGCCTCTTCAGACGAATCTACATGAAAATATTCTAACTTTACAGTGTGGCAATGACTGGTACAAAGAGGTCGAGGGTTTTATCAGACAAAACACAATGATGGTACCACGATTTGAGGGATTTTCATTTGATAGCGATGATTTATTGAGGTTTAATAGTCAGATCTACATACCACCAAACGATGAGTTGAGGATGTTGATCCTAAGCGAGGCTCATAGAGCAGTATACATGGCTCACCCGGGAGTCACGAAGATGAGGGAAGACCTTAAACCCTTATTCTTATGGAAGGGAATGAAGGAAAACATAGTCAATTATGTGGTCAGATGTCTAGAATGTCAGCAGGTAAAGGCTGAACATAGACACCCAGCAGGATTACTACAACCACATGCTATTCTGGAATCGAAATGGGAAGTTATTTCGATGGATTTTATTGTTGGATTGCCACTGATGGCAAGGAGACATGACTCGATTTTCATAGTAGTAGACACTATGATGAAGAGTGCTCACTTTATTCCTGTGTGTATGACGTATCAGGCACCTGACATAGCTAGAGTTTTCATTAGTGAGATTGTGAGGTGACATGGCATGCCTAAGAGGATTATATCTGATCGAGGATCGATGTTTACTGGATGATTTTGGACAAGTTTTCAAGAGCCCTTGGGAACCTAACTTAAATTTAGTATGACGTATCACCCAGAGATTGACGAGAAGACCGAATGAATGAACCAAACCTTGGAGGACATGTTGCGCATGTATGTAATGGACCAAAAAAAGCATTGGGAAGAATTCTTGCCACTAGTGGAGTTTGCTTACAACAACAGTTACCATAGCACCATTAAGATGGTGCCTTTCGAGTTTCTTTATGGGCGACCCTGTTCGATGCCTTTGAGTTGGGATCGGCTTGAGGATAAGGTCCTGGTGGGACTAGAAGCGATTCAAGAAATGGAAGAGCAAATGAAAACAATAAGACAAAGGATAAAAGAAGTGCAGGATCGACATAAGAGTTATGCCAATGCGCATCGTGTCGACCGTAGTTATGAGGTCGATGATCGAGTCTTCTTGCGGGTTAAACTGCACAAGAGTTCGATCAAGTTTGGGAAGGGAGATAAACTCTCTCCTAGGTTCGTGGGAACTTTTGAAATTGTGGAGAGAAAGGGGCACGTGGTCTATCAACTAGCCTTGTCTGATTCTTTGAGGCGTATGGATGATGTTTTTCATGTATCTGTTTTGAGACATTATATTAGTGATCCTACACATGTTATTGACATGAGTTCCTTGCAGGTATTGGATGAGGGAGCGCTCACGACTGAGCCAGTCCGCATCTTGGATCATCGCGTTTGATAGCTACGACGTCGAATGGTAGATCAGGTCCAGGTCCAGTGGGACAATTATAGTCCGCACTCGACGACCTGGGAGGACGCATATGATATGCGCCAATAGTTTCCATTTTTGTTTGGTAGATAGATATATGATACTGTGATACACTTTATTTTGGCATATATACTGTGAAACTTTGGGATGAAGTTTAGACCAAGAGGGGGTGTATGTAACATCCCGCTCTGGAGCACTGAGAAAAAATATTCTTTGTGGACACTTGCTCGTAAGTGATTCAGATTTTTATGCTATTAAAACTTTTGATTTTGATTATGAGGCGTTATGGGTTGATGACATGTTGTTTTAATACATTGACATAGACAGGTGCTATTGACTCGGTTTTACTGAGTGTGCAGGGTTTTGGACATTGAGGATGCAGAGGCATCGATGGAACCCCTTGGACTCCGGATCGAGTCAGGGAGTGTGCCATTGGGGTTCAATTGTTTTACCGTGATATTAGTGCATCTGACTGGATGATATGATATGGATATGTTCTGACATGATTTGTTGATGATGCATGCTGACGATAGCTTACCGACCAGACTCACATATGGAGTAAAGGGGTCATGCACGACTACCAGAGATGATGACGGAGAGGTGTGGAAAATAGCCCTGCCACAACCTACTAGCACTCTCATCATGGATCGAACTATAGTTTAACGATTACCTAGTTCGAGAGGACCCACGATGTCGTGAGGATAGACTATGACAATCACTCATGATGATTCTAAGGGGCGCGCAATAAGGCGGGGGCCTTATTCCTTAAGGGCCCTTAGTCTCCCACAAGTTCACCTGGCGGAGTGTTGACTCCAAGGGTTATTGATGTCTACCAAATTACTCAAGAGGCGAGTGGCACCCTTGGAGCACGTAGTGCGTCCTGAAGGGCACGTCACGCAAAGGAACAGATGAGGTGAGTGGCACCCTTGGAGCACCTAGTGCATCCTGAAGGGCATGTCATATTGTTGATGATAGAGGGATGAACCTAGATGGCCCTAAGACAAATAACATGTTAAGTAATTTTAAAACAATTTCCCTAATTAAATGTCGCCCAGTACTAAATTTAAGGCCTAAGTCTAAATTACACTAGTGGTAGAACCTTGTCTTCTCTAAAAAAAAATAATAAAAATAAAAATAAAAATAACTTAAATAATAATTTTGACCTTTGTTAAATCTTGTAACATGAAGGGAGTAAGAAGTTAAGTTATTCATAAAAATAAAATATGTGGTAATAAATGTAAAAAGGGGAATTAATTATTTTATCTTTTTGATAATTTAAAATAAATAAATAAATAAATACTACTTAAATGATAAAAGGGAAAAGGGGTTAAATTCCACACCTACCTTTTT
Source organism: Picea sitchensis (assembly GCA_010110895.2). NCBI lineage: Eukaryota > Viridiplantae > Streptophyta > Pinopsida > Pinales > Pinaceae > Picea > Picea sitchensis. The sequence continues at coordinate 30,049 of SNQJ01S0104026.1, read as the reverse complement.
GAGTTCTAAGTAAAAAGGGCAAAGAGGGAAAATCAAAAAAATAGGAAACTAGGGAAAAGAGGTAACATAAAAAGGGAAAAAGGGGAACTTAAGGGAAAAAATGGAAAGTCAACTTTGTAAAGAATCGACCATTAAGAGCTTTCTAATTTTAAACTGAATTAGGAACTTCATAATAGGGAAAGCTTTTAAAACCTCTAAGGGAATTTGGGGACACCTAGGCGTGACTCTAGGAGTAACTCTAGGTGCATGAGGGAATTGAGATAATTAATTAAATAAATAAATTAAATAATGGAGGAATGTAGGAGATGGGTGACACTTGTACGAAGAGGAATTTTTAGGAATTTATTTTTAAACTTTAATTAAATGAGATTTTAGGAAAGAAAGGATGTTTGAAACTCTATAAAATGAAGGAAGGAGAAGGATGTAGGGGATTTTCTATTTGTGTAATGTTACGCTGTAGAAATATCGACTTGAATGATTTACTTATGGGAGTTGGGGATACCCAGCTCGGAGAGGAGTGGTAGCTCAGCCTTGAGAGGCGAGCTGGGAGCTAGTCGAAATCTCTGGATAGTGTGTGTGGCCCCTTTGCGGCTCAAAGGGCTAAGGAGGGAAGAAAAGTACCCCTAGGATTGGTTGGGAGGTGCCGGTGAAGTATCGACGGTCGATGAGAAGGAGTTGCATGGAGCGCGCAGACGTCACTCAGAGCGGGTGGACATGCAACATTATGGTTTCTTCTTTTGAATGGTAGATTGTTGTAGGTTTTATGATTGGATCTGCATGTTAATTATGTAAGTAGGATTGATATTCAGGAAGCTAATGACATGCGTGGATGTAGTAATATTATGTGGAAGGAAATCCTACTTGGTGAGGTTACATAATGTTGTAAATGTACTTGGTAAATGAAAATTTGTCTTCCTATCCCATGGGTATTTTTGAGATTAGAACATGTTAGTTTCAGTGTTATGGTTCCATTGTGTACCCAATGATATTTCAGAGGAAGTTCCTTCTATGCCTCTGACAATACTAATGTTCTTTTTTTTTATATATATAGATAGGGAGTTTCTGAATGGAATGCAATTAGTTAGGTTCTATGCTATTCATCAACTCAACCTACAAATGTGTCATTGTATTCTACCTAATTTTGAGTAGGATCATGCAGGCCTCTAGGTTTTAGGCATGATGTTTGTCTAGTATTTCTAGATAAAGATGAAAATTTATGTCATTGGCCTTGTTCTAGAATTTCCAATATTGATAATTTGACAATAAATAACTTGAAATTCCAATCTCTTCCTCGGTTTTGAACGAAGGGGAAAATCTACACGATTATTAAAACAATCGGGGTACATTGTGTCTATAATAATCATATGTTGTGAATGGGATGGGATGTTGTGAGCTATTGTTTGCATCAGTCACTACTCCATAATATGGATCAATCATGAACAATAGCTTAAAATTTAATTTATGTCAAGAGTTTACCTTAAAAAAATGTATAAATATATTCTCTGAAGAGATTTTATCTTGAGACTATCCGAGGACATCTTTTAGAACCTATCCTTCTGTATTTATAACAATGGAAAAATTTGAGTGTCTGTTATTATTGGGGAAAGCGTTCTGTAATTCCTTTTTACTGTGTGTTTATTTCAACTGAGCAATTTATTTTGGAAAATTTATATCCAACGATTTTTGACCCTTCGAAATAACTTATCATTCTCTGGAAGGCGTTTTTATGGGCGTTTACATCTAATTTGTATCTCTTACTTTACTCCCTTAAAAGTTTGGCATTTTAATAATGGCTAATACGAAATGGATGCCGACCTGCGAGTTAACCTTTAGTTGACAATGCCCTTAATTTTTCTCCTTCGGTAAAATTGCTACTAGGATGTTTTTCTTTATTGCTGAATGTCCTGTCGGTGTAGTGTTGAATCCATAGACAGGATACAGTTGTTCTTTTACTCTCTGAATCTATAATCATTCCAGGACAATTTTTCCCCTTTCTGTGTGGTCGGTCTGTGTGAGCCCTTGCCTCCTTCACTTTCCTTCGTTTTTGTTGGTGTGGCAACGTGTTAGGATGATATGGGATGCGAGTTTGCTAGAGAATATTTTTGTGCTATTACCCTATCACCTTGGCAAATCTACCCTTTGAAGACTTGATTTTTTTTCCAAGGAAAACGTTATCTGTTACCCAAGCGATTTTCTGTTGCGTGACAATGTTGATTTCTCTTTATTAAATACTGATGATTTCCTGGCAGCCATGTTACACTCCAATGCAATTTATTTTGTACCTCAAACCTCTAGACAACCATGTACCCACCTGTGTAACTTGATAAACTAGGACAAAAAACCCTACACCTATGCGTCCTGCATTTTTAGCGACTTATTGCTTAATATAGTTTTTAAATTTTTAAACCACACATTAACTGAGAACGTGAGTATTGGCGGTATGATTATAAATTCCTTTTTAAAGTTTGATGGACATATGGGAAGCCAATTCCATGATTTTACATTTAATTTATAAACCAGAACCACCACATCAGTTTCACGAACTGATATGAATCAACGAAATTGCCCACTCCTATTCCTACACACTTGATGATTGAACCAATTCTCTGCCGCTCCATCAGTGATATGAGATTTGACACAACCTGGTAGGAAAATTTATATCTGTCATGGTTCATACCTTTACTATAAGATGTTGATGGTCTTATTGTTCACTATAGTATTTTATTACAATTATTTTATGTCATGGGCCATACCTTTTCCAACAGTGTTATTTATCAGTGATTACAATTATATTATTTATATCATGTTTTTCATTAATATTAATAATCTCTTTTAATATCACTATTAGATACCAATTAGTGTATGATCTGAAAATAGAAGGATGACTTGTTATGCTATGCAAGCACCCCTACTTCATTAAAATAAACTTTACGGGACCTTGCTTCATGTGTATAAATATGCAAGATAAAAACTTATGTGTTAAACTCATGTATCTTCTTGTAAATGCTTATGTGTGAGGAAATTTTCTTGTAAATGGTTAAATATGTACTTCAAATAAATACACAGCAACACAACTTGTAGCAAATAAACCATCAAACTCAGAACAATCACAACATGATAAAGGAGTTCACCCCCCTCTGGGCTACATCTCCTTGAGCCTCCATAATGGACTTGGCTCTCTGGGATTAATTAGTCAAAAGTTCCTTTACAAGATGCTGCTCAACTCAAATGGAAAAACAGACTGTACCATTGAGATCAGAACACATAAAAACCCCAAAAATTACTAATACAACTCTGAAAACGGATCATGGCTCATCCGGGCATAACCTCTTCTACATGTGGCCATAAGCTTCCCTGAGCTTCTTTGTGGAAAAAACAGCTGTAAAATTTCTCAAAAGCCTCTAAAACCTATCCCAATGTGTTCAGAGCATATTGATTAGCCAAAAATGATTATTCAATCACAGAAAACAAACATACGGTCACCAAACCATGTCCTCCATCAAAGAGGGCTTGAAGTTCCTTGGAGCTTCCTGAAACTTCAATGGTGAAAAACTTGTAGAATAAGTCTTCAAATGGATGTGTAAATGGCACCAATGGATCCAGCATGTCCAAAAACCCCTAGCTGGGCTTTTACGGCACCTCAAATGGCCAAACGATGAAGAAGTTAGGCCTCCTCCATCTTCCTCCTTCAACTTTGCTGGAACTGGCTCTACAAAACGCACCTCTGTGTGCATGAACCAGGAACACGCTCCCAAAACATGTTATAACCTGGCACTGGATGCAACCATGCCAACGGTGCAAACCGTAGGATGGTTAGGGCGCCTCCAGCCCCCAACCACCTAGCACTCGGTCACCTGGGTCATACGACCTCGGGCTATGGACAAAAAGGCTAACGGTTTTAAAACCGTGCCAACTGTTTGAAACCGCATGTTTAAAATCATTGGTTAAAAACTCACGGGTTGTTGTCATAACTGTGCAACCGCACACACCAACCGTGCGCATGTTTAAACATTCCATATATGTTAACACAATACATATATAATATATGGTTCGTGCATTCAACTCCGTGCACATTTAAATACACGGTTAATACTCCAAACCGCGTGCATATGGTGTATAAAAACATGGTCACATGTTTCATTTCATAGAACCGGGGTCGAGGCTAAGCCCCGACCCGACCCCCCTTTGGCATATGAATAATTCAAACTTAAATAAATAAAAACCATTACATTGTATGAGCCAATATGGTGGCACGTTGGTTATGTTGACATTGCAAAGCCTTTGCATAACACGTGGAGGTTCTAGGTTCAAAACCGATGGTCTATCAAAATTTTGAACAACAACACAAACACCAACAGCCAATAAATGGGTGCCACGTGGAAGCCCTTGATTGGGCCACGTGGCGCCCTAACATTCGCCCAACTAGATCCCACGTGTCGCAATATAACTCGCCCACTGACAACCAATCAACGATTTCCACGTCACCTACCACATCATATGCCACATCGACATGTGCCACATCACTGTATGGTCACCACGTCAGCTGTACGGCCTTTGTCCAGTCAGCATGTACGGACTTCCGAGTCAACATCAAATTTTTCCCTGTTTGGCTCGGCGAACAGATCGCGATATCTTCTCCATACGGACTCCATTTGAGAAAGTAAATATACCACCGGAATCACGAAGACGAGACAGACGCAATAGCACCATTTTTGTCACATTCCGAGCACTTTGAAAATTGAGCAAATTTTTGCCCCCTGATCCAAATTTTGATCACACCTTCCCACTGAAAGGCTTTTGGACCCACAAAATCTTATCTGTCTACTTTCAAGTCATATCAAAATCTTTTCGACAATCACCTGAACACTTTGACATGCCATGCACTGCAACTGGCTATGTCCTTCAACCACTGCTCTCTGGCTGCTGCTGACCCATTGCTCTCTCTGTGCTTGGAAGAATGCCAACCTTCCCACTGAGAATCAAGTCCCTCTTCGAACTTTTTGGTGTCAACAAAATAATCTCTCCAATGGCTGCAAAAACCTCCTGCGACATCTTGTCACAAGCCAAGAAAAACCATCAATCTTGAAAACAAATTATACAAGACTGAAAAATGATGCCAACAAAAATCTTTTGCTCCTCAAACAAACTATCGCATCTTGTACTTCATCAAAGTACATGGCGTTTTCCTGCATCTCGATGTACTCAAAATCATCTTTCAAGTCAAAAAACACCATCGACTAAACACAAGTCGAACAACACGATCGACACAACATAATCGTCAGAAAATC
>SNQJ01S0104023.1:23048-43583 GCA_010110895.2 Picea sitchensis | reverse complement strand
ATGAGGGTTCCTCTATTTCCTTTTGCTCACAGAAAGTTTCCCACCAATCTTTGACATGGGGAATGACTTTGAGGAGCGCAAAAGTAATCTTTTCTCTATTCGAAAAGTTATGGACAGAGAAATAACCTTCTAGTAGATTCAACCACTTGTATACAACATCTGCGTCTATCTGAACTTGAAATATAGGAATATCGAAGTTTATTTGTACCTTGAAGGGGGAAGTGCCTCCACTCGAAGAAGATACGTCACCTATTGGTAGTCGCCGAAGGATTTGCATGAAATTATCCATCATCTCGTTCCTCTGTTGTGTGAGGGATTCCTTAATCAATAGTTTGAAAGGATCTCCTATCCCATCATATTTATTTTCTCCTTCCATGAGAGGTCACTTGGGTGTGCGAGAGATTTTGTCCTCAAGAGAAACAAGCTCGAGACCCAAATCTTTGTACTCCGACCTCATTGGGGACATGCATTGAGACGACAAAGAGAAGACCGCTCTGATACCACTGATCCAGATTTTATGAGAAGAATGAAATGACTACAGATTATTACTAGATTCTTAACATAGAATAATAGAGATACACTAAAACTGGTTTTCTATTCAATAAGGAAATAAGTTGAAACTGTAAAATGCAGTGGAAAACAAGATTGATGGAATGGTGGCAGCTTATCTTTGAGAAGACATGTGACGGCTATGCTCATTCAAAAGAAGATGATTACAGTGAGGATCTCAAGGCCTTTTTACAATAAACAGGAGTTTCAAAAACCCTAAACATCTAGAAACCTAATCCTAGGAGATGAAGCGCCAAAAGTCATGTGGGCCCCGTTTGGGTAAGTCAGTACATCAACTTCTCATGGTCGTAAATTTTGCATACGATCTTCATTTTAGGCGTATGATATCCCATTGGAAAGATCTATCTGAGGAATACAATAGTTCCACAAAATGTCATGTTGAAATTTTTAGACCGCAACGTACCCAAAAAAACATCGTTTAGGGCCTCAAAATGACTCTGGAAGTTCAGGACCCGAAAAACTGCTAAAAATAGTAAATTATCAAAATTGATAGAAAGATGTTTTGAGCCAGCTGGAAAAGGTGGGTGGCCACTGATCTCCACCTAGATCATCAATGGAATTCGAATGCAGTATTTCATACCTATTATCTCCAACTGAAGAGGGCTATCGAAGCTTCCCCTCGCATGATATCGAACAACCTGCATCAGTTCTTACCCCTAATGAAGTTCCACGTAGATCGACACTTCATTTATATCACCACGCACATAGATGAGCACAAATAATATCTTCAATTGTACTACAAGATCACAGAGGAGGACCTTAAAGAGATCACCAAGGACTGGTTAGCAGAACTTCTCATCCCCGTAGACCCCACAGAAATATCAGTCACTGAATTAATCAGTAGCCCTGAGACCACTCATGAACCAAAGGATCATCCTGGACCCAGTATAAGGAATAATACTGAAGAGGTCTAGAACTTGAGCAACACATCAGAAGGAAATTCTTCAGTATCACCTGGATGAGGGGGTGATGACGAAGTAGAAGAGATAAATGGAAAAGAGGACCAAAAGAAGAAAGGTGAAGTAACATTGCCTACAAACCTTGTTGATGAGGCTGATTCCTTGAAGAAAAGGAAGGGTTCACCTATGAAACCCACTTCCCAAAATAAATCTAGAGCCACCTTGACTAAGATGTAGACTGTGCTCACTGTAGATTAATTTGACTCTATCATCGCAGTTGTAGTAGATGCCTCACAGAAAATCTTGCAAAAGAATGAAGCCAAGCAGGAGGAGATGTATGATAGAATTGAGGTTGAACTCAAAGGGGTAAAATAGGCCCTTCAATCCAGGTGCACATTATCCATTGCATCCCCATCGATAGAAGCACCTAAGTTGGGAGATGATCCTGCCCAACTCCTCAGACTAGTTGATGCGACCGAAGCTCACCTTCGTCACGCATAGGAAGAAGCCAAACAGGCCACAGAGGCCCTAAAGAAAGTACAAAAATTATTCATAGAGAAACGTTGGGTTGCGCAGCAAGAGAAGGTTGCCCTCCAAGCTAATTTTGAAGAAGAGAAAGCACAAATCCAGCAAGAGAAAGAGAAGTTTCTCATAGAGAAGGTGGGAGTAAAAGAATAAATCAACAGAGCACTTTGCTCTCTGATAGGATTAGAGAAAAAGGACGAACACCCAATGGAACACCAAGTAGAGAAGCTTGCGCAAGCTATCCAATAGCTTCAACAGAGAATCGCACACCTCGAGCTATGAATAGTTCCAAGTACCCCATAGTACGTGCGAGATCAAAGAGAAGCCACTTCCCAGAGCACAGTCGAGAGGATCAGAGCATTATTTTTGGAATGAAAATAGCTAAGTGCTCACACCGCAAAAAATCTTGACATAATCACTGAAGATATTGAGTTGAAGGTACTGGAGTCACAACTCCAGGAGGAAAAGAAGCAAGCAACAACAATATGAGCATAGTTGAAGCTCTTGTCAGCAGTTGAAAGGATGAAATGATCCCAAGAACAATGCACTGATCAACAGTAGGTCCAGACCATTTAGAGCAAAGTCATGGAAGTGACTCAAAGGATCCAACTAGTCCAGGATGAAGCTTGCCAACTGTTTGAGGATATTGAAGGCCAAGGAATAGAGTTGGAACAAGTAGTCATTGCATTCGAATGACGTTTAGAGGGACCTGTCAATGAAGCATTCATCCAAGATTTCGTCGAGTCACTGTAGCAAGAGGTCAAAGCAGCTCGATCTAAGCTCGAGGATTTTTAGGCACAACTACCCAAACCAGAGTGACTTGGGACGCGTCACATGTGAGTGTTGGGGGCTTGTCGGCCCTTGACCAAGTTTGAGGATCCTTGGTCATGTTTGACCTACTTTTGGGACTTTGACAAGCTATCGAATATGGAGCACAAGTTGAAGAATATATCATGGGATCTCAGCCCCTTTTTAGGGATTTTTGGGTTTTGGGCTTATGTAATGGGAATGGGATGTCGTCCCATGGGTTTACCCATGTTTAGGCCCATTTTGTAATGTATAAATAGAAATCTAGGCGATGTAGGAAGAATTTCAATCTATGTGATCGAAGGGAACAATGTGTGCTAAGTGCTAAGTGCAAGTGGTAAGTGTAATTTCTTTGTGCATACTGTGTGAGGCTTATGGATCTAAGTGCAAGTGATTGTAAGAGACTGTGGAAGGCTTTGTGATGTACTTCAAGGAAGGAGGATATAGAGATGTGCACAGATCTCTTGTCCTTTGTGGAGTAAGATATCATGGCTTTGTGCATGTATAATATTGACATAAAGAAATAAAGAAGAATAGTTGGTGGACATAGCCCCAGGGTGGGGGTGAACCACGTATATCCTGTGTCATGATTTCTATGTGCTTTATGGTTATTCTCTTGTTTATGTGGTTAAATTCTTAGTGCGCTGATATATGTTAGATGAATCTGATATGTTATCTTAGTGTTGAATACTATGAATGAATTCTAGATATGATTTATGTTTGTATGCTTAGTGCTTATTGGATCTGTATAAATACTGCATTGATTTTTTTTTAGGGTTTAGCTGCGCTGTAAACTAAGGTTGAATATTAATGAATTGTAACTTCTAAGTGCTTTGTTAAGGTGTTGTAATCACATCTTTGTGTCTCAGTTAAGGTTGTAGACACTAGAGTCCTGCAACCACCCCTGCCTCTACCTCGGGTGAGACTTCATCTTCTTCGCAGGTGTTGACAAAAGGGCTGGTAGTTATGGTTTTTCTGGTGCGTTCTTGTAGAGTTGAAACCTGGGTCTACCCCTGTGCCAACAAAACCTTTCAACATATTCTTCTAATGTCTCGTTTTCTTTTTCCATCATTTGAAAGATTTTATCTTTTAGATCAGTGTTTCTAAAATAATCATGATATTTTGTCAAGAAGGCATGTTTCATCTCATCCCATGAGTTTATAGTTCTACCTCCCAATCCCATAAACCAGTGCAAAGCTTCCCCTTTCAAAGTGGAAGGGAACAACTTTAGTTTTTGGGGTTCAGAGGTGTAATCATAACCCCTACATAGGACATCAAATTCGAATAAGAATGCATTCGGGTCTTATGAAATCAATTCATGAAAGGTTGGAATATTTTGCATGAGAATTACTTTCATGGGGGCATTGGAAACTGGATCAGCTATAAGATATTCCAAAGTGGAGGTCTAGGGTTGTTGTTGATTTGGTTGAACCATTTGGTCAAAGATATGCTAATAATCTTCAACAATTTCTTGGCCTAGGTGTTCTTTTGATTGTTTGTTTGATCCCCTAGGGGATTTGATTGCACTACCTCTATATAGGATTTCAGGTATGCCTTCTCCTTTAACAAGAGATTCAGGATCAGGTGGAGGTGATGGGTTTTCATTAGCAATCTCGCTGGTTTCCCCTTCTCCTTCCTTCAGATTACAAGAATTTCCCTCGTCTAAAGGGTTGAGAGGTGGAAGATGTGTACTTTGAAAACTTTGCTCAGTCCCTCTAGTTTTTTTGTGAACCTTAGCATGGGTTGTAGTTGGTGAAACTATTTACTGAGGGATTCGGGTGGAACCTATGTTGGGTCCACCCGAAGCTTGAGATTCATCTTTTCAGATGATGTTGTTTATGAAATTGTTTATCCCGGGGAACACCGAGCCTTGGGATTTGGTGGTTGTTTGTGGGGGTTTTGGTTTTTCAGGTTCTTTCTTTTTAGTCATACACACTTCACACAAAAATCATAAACACCTATATAACCTATATATATATCAGCTGGAGGTAGGATCTGGCACAAGCATTTTACATATTGCTTGCGTAGGTGCTTGTTGGACCTTGACCAAGTTTTGGGAGATCCTTGGTCAAGTTTAACCTATTTTGGGACTTCAACAACCTGTCAAAGGTGGAGCACAAGACAAAGTAGAGATCTCGAGATATCGACCCCTTTTGGTTCCTTTTTGGGATTTGGGATTATGTAATGGGTATGGGATGTCGGCCCATGGGTTTACCCATGTTTAGGCCTATTTTGTAAAGTATAAATAGATGATAGACGATGTAGTGAATATATATAGGAGTTACGAATGGCTAAGTTATAGATCTATGTGATTGAAGGATTGTAAGTGCTATGTGCATACTGTGTGAGACTTGCAGAGCTACATGCAAGTAATTGTAAGAAGGATCAATGCTTTACCCTAGCTTGAAGAAGGAGGATTTGGCGGAGTGCACGTAGATATCCTATCTTCTGCGGAGTAGGATTTTGATGTTATGTGTATGTAAGAAGATTGACAAAGATAATAAATAAGAAGAGTTGGTGGACATAGCCCCAGGGTGGGGGTGAACCTCATATATGTTGTGTTGCTTTGCGTTGTGCGATGTCTTGATGTGTTTATGTCTTTACTTGCTAAGTGATTTGATATAGATAGATATATTTGTTTATTCTTTGTGCTAATGATGTATATGGATGTTAGATATGACCTATGTGAATGTGCTTAGTGCTTGAATCTTCTAGATATAATCTACCTCTCTATGATAAGTTCTTAGATACATCAGATTTGAATGAATGATGTGATGCTCTGTTTTATCTATGGAGTAGATAGTGGTTAAATATTGATGAAATGTTGGTGCTAAGTGCTCTGTTACGTATTCCAATCACATATATGTGTCCCAACTAAGGTTGCAGACACCTGAGTCCTGCAACCACCCCTGCCTCTACCTTGGGTAAGACTTCATCTGCTTCGCAATTCTTTCCAAAAGGGCCGGTAGTTAGGGTATTTTTGGTGCATTGTTGTAGCATTGAACCCTTGGTCTGCCCCCGTGCCAACAAATGGTTCTGTTACAGGGACTAGAAACTATGATTGTTGGGAACTAAGGAAGAAGAAGCTTTATGCAAATATCCGTCCTAAAATTGTGAAATCTCTATGCGTAGATCTGTCTCTCTAGTGCGAAGTACTCTACTTAGTTTGAGAAGCTCAGTGTTGGAGAAAATAAGTCTAATCGGAAGAAAAGAGGTAAGGTATGAAAGATTTGTGCTATGAGAAAGGTAAAAGTGACAATTCTTGATTAAAAAAGGTAACATCTGTAAGATTTGTGCTCTAATAAAGGTAATAATAGTGAAAAGTTCTAGATCTGAAAGCTTTGTGCTCTATATAAGTAAGATAAGTGGAAATTTTTGTTTCTAAAGTATGAATCTAGGTATATTTGATAGATTTTGTCCTAGCCTGAAAACTAGGGCACTAATAGATGAAAGAAGATTTGATATATATAGATCTGATAAGAATAGTGAAAGATAGGTTATACCTATGCATAGAAAGAATGTTTGGACTAACAAGTGGATGTAGGATCCTCGAAATAAATGTTTACAGGTTAGCTACTATGACCCTGGCACGCAGTATAGAAAGAGCTGGGAATCATTTAAAATAAAGAGAGGATTAACCCTCTATTACAGGTGCATAAAATCAGGATATATTGCTAAGGAATTCCCTGGAAGAAGACCTAGTTGTCTTTGTTACAAAGCTATGGACCGTGAAGTATTGGATTTCCCTAGAATGATTGCTAAACTTGAAGGAATGAACATGAGACAAGAAAGCCATAAGGTAGATCTAGAAAGGGCAGAACACTAGAAAGAATCAAAGAAAGTATTGCTACAGATAAAAGAAACCCTGAATGACCACTGACATGTCAGCTTACCTGAGATCTTCAAAGAAAAAGAATGCCTTGAAGCAAGAATAGGAGACTTCGACATTGACTGTGTTCTGGATGAGGAAACATAGGTGAATATCATGACAGGAAGAACTTGGGAAGCTATAGGAAGGCATGTTATGATTCCTTCATTAGGAGGAATAGGACTATTCAATGGAAAGCTGATAAACCTCTGTGGAAAACTCACCCAGATATCTATGAATGCTAATGGAACTTTGAAAAAGGAGGATTTTAATATTGTTAAATTTATTGAGAACAATTCCCCATTTACCATGTTACTGGGAAAACCTTGGATTGAAAGAAATCAGGACAGAAGGAAGGAAGAAGAAGAACTTTTAGTGCAGAAGAAGCAAGAGTTAAAATATTTCATGACTATAAGGATCACACACTTGATTGAAAAACAAAAGAATATATCTAAGATATCTAACACCAGAGACCTGGATTTTGAAGTTCCATGAACACTAGAAGACCCACGGAAGATTGAAGTACCTGTTCCAGATAAAGAAGAAGTATCACCCTCGACTCTTAGGAAAGAATATCAACATCGCCAAGTAACTATGCCAAAATAAGATAAGAATCATAATGGAAAAAGGCATACCAATACAAAGCTCATTGGGAAGAAATCTAGAAAGATAAGTAAGAATAGAGCTAAGATCGACAAGTTACAGAAGGTTCTAGAGGGAACTTCGCAGAAGGAAAATTTGCAAAATTGGAGCTTCGCCAAGATAACAGAGCAGTGTCACATGGCACTTCGCCATGGTGGAAAAATATAGTCATTGGGACTAATATAACCATTCGCCCGACCCCTCGAACGGGTAGAAAGGAATTTATGGTTCGCCACCAAACCGTTGGACCACGCCATAATGGACAAAACAGAGTTAATGAAGGCTTCTCGACTGTTGCAAGCAATCCATTTCCAAGTTATCTATTTATCTCGTTGTACCATGCACCAAAAACACTTTTCATAACTGTGAATCTGAGCCCACAGACTTGTTGATTTTACACAATGATCATTGTAGTGTCTAAGTTACTCCTCGAACCTAAAGATTTCCAACCTCGAGCGTGTATGTCGAACGAGTTCAGCACTGCAAAGAGAGTTTTCAAAGAAGTTCTGATCTACCTCATGAATGAAAGAGTCATTTCGATGTCTACAGGTGTACAAGCTTCATCGACGAGAGGACTGCAATCCTCTCCATCGACTGCTCATGGATCGAGGCCATACCGACCATCAGTAGAGAAGAGAACCAAGCATAAATATGACCTAGAAAACATGAAGTTGATTCTATCCATATTTCATGATTACATCCCACCTCTAGTTGGCACAGTGAATCATGATAGTGTGACAAGAGACTTTGAGTACACTATGGTCACTGTGTACCTCTTAAAGGGCATACATGCATTTCGAGCAGAGCAGGACAAGATCACAGTGTTGAAGTTCAATGACTTCAACCTCGGAGATCGAAAGATGTATGGTATGATCACCCCATACAAGTACCTAACTAGAAAAAAAGGGAAGAACTCAAAGATCATCCCTCGGTCGTGGATGATGAACCTCGCGCAGTCCACCCTGTTGAATGTCATGAAGATCCCACACTTCGGAAGACACTAGGAAGTGAATGCATGTGTTAAGCTGCTACTGTCATGTTACCATGGTGGATAATTATGGCTAGAATTCCACATTACAGTTGACCCAACGCTGATCCACAGGATCACAGGATTGAGTATGCAAGGACACGACCCGCAGGAATTTTATCCAGGAAAAGTCGTCGATCGCGCACTAGCACAGGAAATCAAGGATACATATGGTGACGTTGAGAAGGAAACAATAGGCTACAAGGTAGCCTCGATCCAGAGTTTCATAATGCACCTTGCATGTCAAATGATATCTAGAAAGTTAGTAAGGAATAACTGACCTACAAAACTCACCGGCTTTGTCATTGACCTTGCAGGGAAGTGCGCGAAAGGCCTACAGATGAACTGGGCGAAGTACCTAGTTAACCATTTGGAACTAGATTTATGAGAAGCATAGGATCAGGGTTATGAATTTCATTTCACTTGGATCCTTTTCCTCATTGCATTTTTTTTCTGGGAGATGCCGGAAGGAGCGACCTTCCCATACATAGAGTCGTTTGAACCGCTTGCTGCGAAGTTCACTACCCTGTGGTATTTAACTGATATGAACAAAAAGTGGTAGTCGAATATTGTATTCCATACATACTAGCTCCAACTAAAGCGATCCATCGAAGCCGAGCCTCGCATGACTCTGAACACCTTACATAGGTTATGAACCATGATGAAGCTCAGCGTAGATTGACACTTCACCTACATTACAACGTGAGAAGAAGAACATAAAGAGAAACTTCAGTCATATTATAAGCTTACAAAAGAAGACCTGGAGGAAATCACTAAGGAATGGTCCGTTGAACTCCTTATCCATGCCAACCCCGTAGAGATATCTGATCTTGACATCCTAGAGGACACTCATAAGGAAAAGAATACACACAGAACCAACAGGTAGAAGAAGACTTAGGAGGTCCAAAACTTACGCAACACCTCAAGGAAGACTGCTTCCATGTCACCTGACCGAGGGGGTGATGATGAAGTAGAAGTTGAATAGAAGCCCAGTGAAGTAACACCACCCAGAGACAAGTTTGACCCTTTGAAGAAGAGGAAGGTTTCCCCCCGAAACCTTCTTCCTGGAAGAAATTGAAAGCCACCATGACCAAGATGTAGACTGTCCTCACCTACAATGACTTTGACTTCATCATCACAGACCTGAACGATGTTTCAATGGAGATAGCAGAGAAACAAGGAGAAAAGAAGGAAGAAATGTATGATAGGATTGAAGTCGAACTCCGAGGAGTACAACAGGCTCTTCAGTCTAGCTGCGTAATCTCCACTGCACATATACCATCGAGAGAGCTAGAGTTGGGAGATGAGCCGACCCAATGCCACTAAATAGCTAATATAGTCGAAGCTCACCTTCGATGAGAACAAGAGGAAACAAAACCAGCCACCTAGACTTTAGTGCAAGTACAAGGAGTACTTGTAGAACAACACTGAGTAGAAAAACAAGAAAAGATTTCTCTCCAAGCGAAGTTTGACGAAGAAAAAGAACAAATGCAAGAAGGAAAAGAACAGTTGCTCACAGAGAAACTTGAAGTGAAAGAAGAAATCAATAGAGCACTTCATTCTGTGACAGTTGTAGAAATAAAGGTAGAGGATCAAGTCACATAGAAAGTAGAGAAACTCACAGAAGTTATCCAATAGCTACAACAACGCATCACAGACTTAGAGCTCCGCGTAGTGCCTGAGACTCCACAGGATGTAAGGGATCAAAGAAAAGCAATTTCTTGAAGTTCAACTGAGAGAATAAAATCCCTTGCTATGGAATGTAAGGAACTTACTTCTCACAATGCCCAAACCTACGATCAACTCACTGAGAATCTAGAAATGAAGGCACTAGAGTCACAGCTCCAAGAGGAGAAGTATCAAGATGAAAAGATACAAGCGCAGTTGAAGCCCCTGCCAGCTGTGGAAATAATGAAGCGATCCCAAGAGAAGAACACTGCCCAACAGTAGATACACACTATCCAGAGTAGAGTTATGGAAGTAACTCAGAGGCTCCAACCAGTACAAGATAAGTCCTACCAATTGTTCACAGAGGTCGAAGGTTGAGGAGAAGAAATAGAGTAGGTTGTCACTGCAGTTAAACAATGCCTAGAGGGACCTGTGAATGAGGTATTCATCCAAGAGTTCACTACACAAGAGACCATGTCACAGCAACAGGTCAAAGAAGCTCAAGCCAAGCTTGAGGATTTCAAAGCAGAACTACCCAGATCAGAGTGACTCGGGATGAGTCACAGGTGACTGTTGGGGGCTTGTTGGCTCTTGACCAAGTTTTGGGAGATCCTTGGTCAAGTTTGACCTATTCTGGGACTTCGACAGCCTTTCGAAGGCAGAGCATAAGACGAAGCAGATATTGCGGGATCTTGACCCTTTTGGGGATTTGGGATTATGTAATGGGTATGGGATGTCGGCCCATGGTTTTACCCATGTTTAGGCCTATTTTGTAAAGTATAAATAGATGCTAGACGATGTAGTAAATATATAGAGGAGTTAAAAATGGCTAAGTGCTAGATCTATGTGATTGAAGGATTGTAAGTGCTTTATGCATGTTGTGTGAGCCTTGTAGAGATACGTGCAAGTAATTGTAAGAAGGCTTGGTGCTTTACCCTAGCTCGAAGAAGGAGGATTTGGAAGAGTGCGTGCAGATTTCCTGTCTTCTGCAGAGTAGGATTTTGATGCTCTATTCCTGTAAGAAGCTTGACAAAGATACTAAAGAAGAAGAATTGGTGGGCGTAGCCCCAGGGTGAGGTTGAACCACTTATATGTTATGTTTCTCTACTTTGTGCGATGTATTGATGTGTTTATGTCTTTACTTGCTAAGTTATTTGATATAGATAGATAGATCTCTTTATGATTTGTGCTAATGATGTATATGGATGTTATATATGACCTATGTGAATGTGATTAGTGCTTGAATCTGCTAGATCTAATCTACCTCTCTATGATAAGTGATTAGATACATCAGATGTGAATGAATGATGCGATGCTCTATTTTATCTGCGGAGTAGATAGTGGTTAAATATTGATGAATTGTCGGTGCTAAGTGCTATGTTAAGTATTCCAATCATAGATCTATGTCCCAGCTAAGGTTGCAGACACCTGAGTCCTACAACCACCCCTACCTCTACCTCGGGTGAGACTTCATCTGGTTTGTAGGTGTTTTCGAAAGGGCCGATAGTTAGGGTTTTGTTGGTGCATTGTTGTAGCATTGAACCCTGGGTCTACTCTTGTGCCAACAATTCTTACCTTTCATCTTCAATACCTCATCCTCTAGAGACACAACCTATTCTACCTTTGACACTCTCCCCGACAACGGTGCCAAAATGTTGGGTTCTAAATATGTCCTAAAAACAACCTTATTTAACATTAATTTATCAACCTGAGGATTCGTCTTTTTATCTCAAGAATGTCAGCAAAGTCTATGCAAATAGTTGTAGAGGATTAAATCGTGTAGTTAAAGCAAATTTGAGTTTATCAATAATCAAGTTCCACACACATTCATTAAACTTCTAAACCGAAGATCTTACATAACAGGATTGAAATTTGATCTATAAAGTGCTATGAATAAAAAGCATGAATTAAATTGCTAAATTGATCTAATTAAGAAACAGTAATTGAATCTATGGAAAAGCTTAATAAACTGATCTATTAATGATTATCTAATCTATTGGAAATAAATAGTTGAGTATTGTAAATTGAGAACAGAATAGTAAATGGAAAGAACAACAAATGTTAATTGAGAGAAAAGGAATAATAAATACTAAACCAAGCAAAAGGGACAACAAATGCTAATCTAAGCGAAAGGGACAACAAATACTAATTTAAGCGAAAGGTATAGCAGATGCTAATTTAAGTGAAAAGGAATAGTGCATGTGAAAATGAGAGGATCTGTCAAGAAGTAAACTACAACAATGGAAATTGGAACAACAATCGATCACATTCAAAATGAAGCATCTATCTTCTGTAAGAAAACAACATGAAAACATTAACACACTTATGCATTTATCTTAACTATTTCAAAAGATATTTAAATCACGAAATAGAAATCAAATTGATAGAATTACAGATTCAGACAGTAACTCCTTCATACTGGTCCCTTGGTCCTCAGAAGCACTGTTCCTAAAAACGTAGTATGTAAAAATGATGAAAACGCTCAAAGCTTCTATTAACTCCATAACTGGTGCAACATATACAAAAACTACGTGCATAGAGTAATTCCAATTTCTAAATGTTTTTGAGATAATAATTCTATGATGATCCTTTTTAGGATTTATTATCCTTTATATATTACAATAATATGGGTAAATTAAGCTATCCTGAGGATCGATAGATCCTCGGGATCATTTTTACTATTTATAAAGTTTACAAAAGATGGAATCAATCTTTCTCCAAACTTCTTTGCGCCTCATGTCTTCAACCTTCAACAATCTTTGTATCCTCAAAATCTCCTTAAATATCTTGGGTTTGACAATATTTATTCATTCATGTGCTAAAATCAAACAATTCAGACCAATTATCATAATTATCTATCATTACTCAATAATATTTCTAGAATAAATTTTAATCAATTTCTATCCCAATTATTCCTAATTAATAGAAAAGTTATTTAATATTATATCATAAACCATGAGAATAAGGAGGAGATTTGTACCTTTTTCACAACCCAACAACAGGGTGGTGCAAGGGAGAACTATTGTTCTCTGTTATATAGGTTGGTGCCTGTGTAACGGGAAGTTGGTGCTTCCATCTAGTTGGTGATGGAACACTCAGGGAGTTGGTGCTTCCTTCTAGTGGGTGCTAGAAAAACCAGAGAGTTGGTGCTCTCAACAAGTTTCATCTTGTAAAACAGAGGTGGTAGCCTCACAATGAGTTGGTTCTCATAAGAATGATAATGTACGAAAAATAAAGATTACTTATCATATCGAGAAGAAGAAGTTTTCCCTTTATGGGTTTCCTCAGGAAATATCTGTCTCTGTATATTTCATGTGTTATTGATGTTGAATACTCTATTTATTTCTTCCCTACATTATTGTGATCGTCATTGAGTGTTTTGTAAAGAGTTTAAAATGGGCATAATTGTTCAAGTATAGTAACAACTCATTCACCCCTCTCTCTCAGTTGTCCAACAGGTTTTTTCCAATGTGGTTTTTCCTCTTTCCTCATTTTTTAGTCAATGTTCATTAATTGCATTGTACACGAGCACCTAATATGGCCTATTTTTCACGACTCATTTTTTATTACTCCATAGTGATTTTCAAGGGGGGGTGTTGGAAATATTTCTATTTTCGACTCACTAGTTCAATGGGAGTTTACTAGAGCTAGTTCTATTTTAGACTTTCTATTTTATACCATCACTATTACACATGCATTCCTAAGAAAATCTCATTGCTTGTTCGTTTTTTCTTAATTACGGAATGTTTTGTCCTATATGAGTGTATATCACTCATTCATTGTATTCATTATTGATTAGCTCATTGGAGTACTGTGAATATATTTTCTCATTCTTCCATATTTAATCTCTCATCCTTTTCTTGATAAGATTTGTTTGTATTTGCTTTAGCTATATCTCATGTGCATGTTTCCATGAAACATTGGCACAAGTTACATTGAAAATTATTGATTTTATCATGCTCATTGTATTTTAGTAATTTTCAAAAACATTACTTGTACCTCACGTCACATGTCATAAAATAAAGTAACATTATTAGTCAATTTTAAAAAAGTAATACCAAAAGTTGTAAAATTTATTCATATATCACCACTGAGGAAAAAGCAAACATAATGTGTGTTTTCTAAAAAGAAGCTTAAATTTATTTAACATTCTTCTGATGCTTTCATTGAAGCATGATTATATGAATAGAGTTAATGAAATCAATATATTTAAATTAAAAAATATGGAAAAACTACATTCATAATTTTTTTAGCTTAATCATAAATAAGAAATATATTATTGCATATGTATATTAATTTTATGAGAAATACATTAAGAGAAATGATTCAGAAATGGATTTCTCATAAAAACAAATTGTGATTATTTGTAAAGAAGATATAGAATTGGGAATTAAGTATATTTCCAATGGAAAAGTATTTGATCTTCATGTCTTAATTAGTGAAATGTCTTAATTAGTGAAATGGTGATAGGGTTACACCTTTTCATGTATTTCTTAAGGATATATTGAATCAATCCATATGATACAAGTTTCCTTTAGAGTAGTAGGTTAGCACAATGATACCTATTCACAATAATGGCGATAAAATTAATGTGACAAATTATAGAAACATCATGGGTAGTCACCTCTTTTCCAAGCTATTTGGCACCAATATAGAGAGGAAAATAAGTAATGGCCAAACTAAAACAATATAATGGCTCCTTAGCAAGTCTTTTTTTGGCTAAGGATTCAATCATTCACCATTTGACAACTCTTAGAGTTGTTGTTGAGAAAGTGCAAAGGACATGTAGTATTTATATTTTCTTTGTCAATTTTGCTAAAGCCTTCAATATAAATACTTGAATCGGATTTTGGGAAATAATGGAGAAAGTAATAATTATAGTTGAGTGGAGTGAAACTACTTTCCTTTTATATAAAAAAAAGTTATAGGAAAAATGGAGGTATCCATAAATGATAAAACTAGAAGTAAGGTCAATATTAATAGTGATATCATGGTGAAAAAAGGATGTATCAACTCTCTAATATTATGCAACGTATTTAAATACCAATTAGGGATTGGATAAAAAATACTCAGAGAGGAGAAATATGTATATAATATTATACTTTGTTGTTGTTGATATATTTCTAGTGGGAAAATCCCCCTTTTAACTACACCAGGGTTTAAGATGTAGATAGAGCGAATGACCATCTAAAAGTTAATTGATTCTCTATTCTACCCCAAGCATAACAAAACAAACAAAAAGAAAGCAATAAGAGAAGAGATCAGGTAACTGTACCGTTGATCCCTCGTCTGGTGATGATCTCCTCAATCTTGGTTGTTCCAATGACTGCACGTCTCCTCCTAAGGCTAACCTGCATCCAAAGATAGGAAAACAAGGACTACCACCATGCTATTATATTCTTGTGTTAGGGTTAGATATAAAATTCTAAGTATAAATCAATGAAAATACACAAAACATCATCATTTGGGACAGGAAAATGCAATTATTTTATTCATCATACAAAGACTAAAACTTACAATCTGTGTTGGCCACCATTCTGTGAACCTGGTCTGGGATCCTCTTTAACATTCTCCAAGTGCACCTTAAACAAGCCTCTTCTATCAATATTTTGATCACCTCAAAGGAAGGAATGGATAGAATGGAGGAAGAAGCGGATGATGAGGGAATGTTGAGGCAATATCTCACAAAAGGTAGCAAAAGCTTGGGCAAGGAGAAGAAGTTAAATTAGGCAGAGTTTCACTGTTCTTATGCTTGGATGTGAAATGAGACCCCAAAACCTCCTTTTATATGACAAAAGGATGGTTATCTGGTTGGGTGACGGGCTATAGCAGGTGAATTGGTTGGGAAGCCTCCAATAGCCCATGAATTTCAACGAATTCCTTGCAACTTAAAAAAATTTGCAACTTTTGAAAGCATGTGTCCATTGTAATGGTGCATAAAATGTTTGTACGTGATATTTAGTGGTGCAGAAAGAATATGTATGTGGGATATAATGGTATAGGATGCATACATCTTATAAAAAATGGTTTTTTAAGAAGAGCTTCTCAGCAGTGCTTTGGAAAAATATGAAAGTAAGAGGGACAAGGCCATGTATGCATGGATAGGGAATTTTAGAGATATAAAAAATGCCCCCTAATGTGTGAGGTCAGAGGAGAAACTGATGGTCGAAATAAATTACAATATCTTCACCAATGTAATAAATGGAGCTCGCTCGGTACCATAGTTTGGGAGGTGCCATCTACAAAACAACAATTGTCTCTTTGAGGTGGGCATACACATGCTCAGGATGAACTGAATAATGGATGGTAATTAAATGCATTTCATATCCATGTCATATAACTATATAAAGTGTAGCCGTGAAAAATACACAGTAGATCTACATCTCAAAATCAACTGAAGATATACAAGTATAGTATTCATCTTCAAGAAGCTAGTGACACATGTGGCTGGAGACGAGGCCTTCATAGCTTGAGCAACAACTTCAAGATATTAAAAACTCAGTAGGATTACAATGGGAGTGTATAAGTCACTAACCTGAGGTATTCGAGAACTTGTCGTGAAAAGACACGAGGATCTCGATGATCAGGAAGAGAACTTCTTCGGTTTTGAATATGGACTTGACTGGACTCTTGGTATGGCTGACTCATGAAGGTCAAGAGAAAAACTGCAGAAAGGTTGACTATGTTTGAGTGAAAATTACCTTGGACAAAAGAACGAAAGATGATTAGACTTAGGTAGCATGACATTGACATAAGTTTTTGATGCAGGAGGCAACACAAACTCTCCCTATGCTTGGAAGAGTAACCAAACAGAGGAGGACATATCTCTATGTAGTGAGAACAACTTCCTAATGTCATACTAGATCCAAATGATTGACGGAAAAAAAAATGATGTGATTTGTCCAAGCGTGACTCTCCATGCTATTGAAAAAAAAAGAATAAATATTTCTCGTCCCCTCTTTTTGGAATATTTGACTTTTTTTTGTCTTTTTCAAATTTTTAAGATCTTGAAAACGAATAAAATAATGCTATGTTACAAAGGAGGAACGAGTGTCGCAAGAAAGCATACTAGTGCCAAGTACAAGGAACATACTAATGCTCAGAGAAATCCTCCATGGGTCAAGGTGTCAGGTCGTGTTATCGCTCAGTTTGTAGTCTAGGTCAGGTAGCTTGAAAGGTAAAGGTCAAATTGGCGTAACAGGAGCTTCCCCACCCACTGTCACCTCGATGGGGGGCTATTTCTATTTAGGGTGGCTAATCCCAAGGGAGACATCCCTAGTAATCTGGGGTATTGAAAGGAAAGAGGTCAAGGGATTAAGGCTCAAAAGGTTAAAATAGGTTTTCCCTTCACAGATTACTACCCAAAAGATAGTCAAGATGAAGGTATTCCACAGAGTAGGCACCTGTTTGCGAGACAAGGCAACAATAAAACTAAAATGTGCAATAGTGGTTAGTACTTCATACATTAATGACTATCAACATTTAATGAGCATAAATGGCATTAATTATTGACGCAGTCAATGATTGCAAAAAATGACAATGGTTTATAACATTACTTCTCAATAACACTGGAAATAATATAGCATTCAATGTATACAATCAATCCTTGAGTTATCACAACACATGAAATATCATCATATGCTCACATAAAAAAATTGTTGCATCACTATACTAGAGGTGACATCAACCTAGTCCCAGGGTTAGTTTGATAGGTAAAGAAGTGGATATTTTGCAAATTAACCAATGACAATAATCTACACATCAATATCTATCATTTGATGACCTAGCCGCAACTTTTATACTAGCCAAGAGCTTAAAATAGGCATGACATCATCAGCAAATTAGGGTTAGTTAGACATTAGGGTTAGTTAGGGTTTGAAATTTGAGAAGTGTAAAAGGTTTGTTTTGACACAAAAATCTCAACGTTGTAGTCTTAGACAAGTGCCTTAGGGTATAATGGAGTCAAGGAGCAAGGGTAAAGTCTTGGGAGAATCTAAATTTAAGGACAAGAAGGTTAGGCTTTCTAGTGCTGCAATGGCAGGGCCACAAAGTCAAAAACCCAAGGGGAGGAGGCTCATTCTGGTGTTGCTTAAGAAAGGCCTCATGCTCCTCCCTCTTTCCTTAAAAATCCTTGGCAAAAACGACTATCTTTAAAACATAAATCTAGGGATGAAAAGTGTTGCAAAGACAAGGCCTTTCAAACCCTAAAGGTAAAAACCCTAGGTGTAAACTCAATTAGGCCTAGGACGTCTTCCTTCTTCAACTTATATTTCAAAACTAACTCAAAAAAAGGGGAACTAGTGTAGCAACGGCTAGGCTATATTCGCCTTCATCAAATGGCTAAACAAGTTTTCTATAATGGGGACATGAAGCAAGGACCTACTTGTGTGCTTGCTACCTAGGGTTTCAATGATTAAGCATAATAATAACAATGTAACCATAAATTTAAGAGATTTAACCTACAACCATTCAATCAAGAAGTTTTGCATGAGAAATATACTTACAAATCAATGAAGAGCTTATCAAACCCTAGTTGTAAACCTTCCAATGATAGAAAACACCATAAATATGCCAAGAATGATTCTCCACAAGTGTAGCACCTCAACTCCAAGAGAAAATACCAAGACAAAAGACTAAAAATGATTCTCTCACAAGAGAGTGAGTTGTGTTATGTTTAAAATGAGGTCCAACGTCCTCTATTTATACCAATCCGATGACCTTTAATTACAAAAATAGGTCATTAAAACAGCCGACAAGGCTGACTAACAATATCACACTGTTTATCACACTAAATGCTAAAATGTCACAATATGAGCTCAAAAAGGGAGATGTCAGGCCCCTCTGAGGGATACGTTGGCCCCTTTTGGGCAAGATCAACATCCAAGAACAAAAACGTTGGCCCTTCCAGGGCTTCTCTAGGTTTCCACACGTGTCAAATGACCCCAGCACACTGCCACATGCTCCAGATAAACGTGCAACTGCCTCAGGTGACGTCCTGTCCATCAAAAACCATCGTCCCATCTAGAGTGGGTGATCCCCCTTAGGTCGGGCTCTGCTATGGTGTCCTGGTGGAATGTCCCTCTGTCTTCTTTGTGCAAATGCTTTATCACAACGTTTTCCTGCCTCTGCCATCCTAGCAACCATATGATGGGATTTTCAACCCCATGGAGGTCCGAACTGATCGTATCCCCATGTGTATCGGTCCACTAGTACCTGTCCGCCGGGTATGGTCCTGCACATCAAAGACTACGCCCTCCATCGGCTCATCAGTCCTAGAGATCATAGCAATGTCAATCATATTTCATCATTAAATTTATCAAATACATGCATGAAATCCCTAGAATATGATCTAAGAGCTCTAAGACATTACACATATCTACTATACAAAGCTGAAGAAGACCAACAGGATAACCTATTGGGATAATACCCACAAGAGATGGAGAGTTTCCTCAGAAGATCATTCAAGCCATGTTTTTATGAGGTGATGTGGTTTAGGGATGTCCAGTCACAGTAAGACCAAGGGAAGGTGTTGTTTGTGGGTGCCTTTGTAGGAGGCGAGTTGTACCCGTCATGGATGTTTTTTTTCCAATCCCTTTATTGCCTTTATTTTTGTTTTATTTCTTTTCTTTCCTTTTTACTTCAAGATCTGACCAGAGGACACTGCCTTGGCATGGTGACTAGAGCTGACAGTGTTACCCACTGGTATCTTCACAAAAATGATAAGGGTGGCTCGTGATGAGACCCCCTTTCCCTTGGTCATGCAATGAAATGTCACTACCTTGGTGTGGTGACTAGATAGTGGCAATGTCATACTGTTGGATACCTATGAACATAATGGGTCAGCTCATGATGAGACCTCCCATCCTCTTGGTTAGGTCTTGTTTTATTATTTTTCTTAGGGTCCCTTCATTTTCTTATCGAGAGGCCTTTTATTGCCTTCTCGAGAATCCCCTAGGAGAAGCATCTCTAGGTTTCATTTCTTATGGCTTTTATCTTTTACCAGCTGCTTTTACCCCCTGGGCCTTTAGCCCCTTCTTCCCACAAGACAAAGTATAACCCTCAAAGATCATTCTAATGGCCAGACTAGGGGAATGGGATAGATGTGCGGGAGATAGGATGAAAAATGATAGAATGGTGGGATCAGAATGATGGCTCTGCAAATCCCCCTTGGTGGCTAACCAAAACCCATGAATACAAGCTTGCTAAGTCACCCCATCAATCACCCAAACAATGGTCAAGTGTATTAGTGTAAGATCCAAGAAGTCATCAGAAATGAAAGGAACCTAATGAATATATAAGAAGGTTATAATGATCAAACATGACACATACCATGATACCTCAGACCAATTACCTCATGGAGCAAGAGTCCTCTCTGATGCAAGTCCGAGCCGATGGTGATGGAAGCTGTTGTTGTTGACAGGAAAAATCTGGTGGAGAAGAAGAAGGATGGGCCCTCCAGGGCCATGCTCAGGTCAATCCTGCTCTCGGTACTTCATGTCTAGGACCTGTGGGCCTCAAGACATGATCTC
>SNQJ01S0104023.1:0-13208 GCA_010110895.2 Picea sitchensis | reverse complement strand
TTTGTCTGTTTTACTATGTCTTCTTCCGGAGGTGTTTCTGGGCAAACGGAGATGGATTTTGAAAATCCGAGAAATTTTTTCGCTCAAAATGGGCTGAAGAACAAAAACCTCTCTCAGTTGTTTCAGCGGAGTTACGAACAGGGAGAATCGAAGACATCTTCGAGGCCTATTTTTCCAGATTTTCAATTTTCCGTTTCAGTCCCGATCTTGCAGGAGCTGTTACGGCCATATGGGGACGAATTTGGAGAAACCGAAGGAGGTTTTTGTCCAAAACATACCCATATACAATAACCTCTTTCAGTTTTCTCCCAGGTGTCATAATTGAATATAAAATCATGTCTACTCGGACCCCTTTTTTCGCAGAAAACCGGTCCGTTTTCATGGCAGAAAGCTCCAAATTTTGTGGGAGTGGTGGCTATTTTTGGCCGAGGCAGTTAAACCGACTTCCGAAACTTGGTGGGATGAGCTATCTTATTTATTCAGATGATTTTAATGTAAAAGGGTTTGACCTGTGAGGTTCTTGGACTGGACTGTGGGTTATGTATGACCATAAGACCTTTTTCTTCTCTGTAATTTTGAGATGAGCAATCAGCAATGAACATGTTTTCTTTTACAGGATTCCTATGTGGTGATATTGGTGGTGTTTTTATCTATTTAATGTTTTTCCTGTGATCATTATGTTTGTTTTCAGTTCTTATTATCAGAAGGAAAGTAATAGAAGTAGAATTTATTAGCAGATACTCTGCCTCTGAGATTTTGATGATCTCTATGTTTTCTACTAAAACTTAGTTCAGGAATTCTTAGCTGCTCCTGTACCTGGCTTTTACCTCACCTATACCTTCCTCCAATCCATGCCATCCATACTTAATTCGATCCAATATTGCCACTACCTTGCCCTGTGGAAGAACTTTGTCCAACTCTGAGAGTGAATCACCTTGTTTAAAGTGTAGACCCCATTTGCCCAATGGCCCCCCTTGTTGTTCCAAAACAATCATTTAAAAACCCCAACCCATGTTCTTCATAACTAGCCTAATACTTCTTCAAACAAAGCTATATCAGATAGAGAGATCCCTCTCTAAGTCTTGGAGGGATAGATCCAAGACTCGAAGTGGTTTTGATGTTGCCTCTGTGACTGCCTCACAACCTTGGGAAAATTACAGAGTGCTAATAGGCCAGACTCACGAAGGAGATCTTGTCCGTAGATTCATGGGGAAAGGGACCAACAGATATTCCACTCTGGAAGATTTCCATATAGAGGAGAGTAGAGTTGAGAGTTGAAACTCCCAAAGGCTGGAAAGGCAGAGTCAACAACAACCATTGATTCGAGCAGACAACGTGTCGACATATCGTGGAGGTCTGGGGAGACGATTGGAAGGAGGAAATAAGGGAGGAACGAATATTGATAGCAGTCATTGATCGCAGGGAATGCCAAAGGAGCAGATATCAATAGACAGAAACTATTGTGGGGCCAAGACATGCTCAGACGATAATATTCCTTGAGTGGGTTGCAATTTCAACCATTTTTTTAGTGACAGGGTACATGTCAGCACGACAAGGATTGTGGGGAGAAAAGTGGGTTGGTTGGAAACCACTCTTTCTTGCACCCGCAATCATACATTATCACAAGGACATAGCCCAAGGACATATGAAGAAGGGGATAGTGAAAAGGATCTAGCACCCGTGAACTGAAGAGCACTAGAACACATAGACAGAGGGTGCAGGTGTCACAGGACCTGCACCAAGTGAAGGAAACAGGCCTATGTATAATTTTTTTTGGGTTCATTCAGGAACCTAAAGAGTCATTACGAATCAACTATTGGAACGATCCATTGACTATAAGGTCACAGAACCCCGGAAGGGGAGGGGTGATGCATCAGGTGGTATAAAATCCTTTTTTCATAATTGATTTCTGTAGGCCAAGGAGAGAAGACATTAAATAAGACATAGTCTGATACCATCAAGTGGTATCAGAGCTAAATTCTTCATCTATAGATTTTAGGAAAAAGACAGAGAGGAGAAAGCCAAATTTTGTTTGACGACAACAGACAGGAGAGACGGTGGAAGGAGATGGCCTGATAAAATTAGGTGGTATCATAAACATGAGTTTTCCTATAGACAATAGGTGAAGGAAGACAGAGTATTGATGATCTGTGAGAAGTTGTTGCATGCACAACAACAACAAAAATTTAAACATCCAGGCGAGTTGTGAGAGAAGATGGAGATGCTCACGGATCTAGAGTAATCCATAGAATTTCTAGGAGGGAAGGTAGAAGGATGAAATGGCTACTAAAGTCCATGTACGTGGTCGAAGAGAAGACCACAAGAAGAAATGAAATCCAAAGATGGATCTGGAGCTTAATGAGATAAGAGCAAGAATGGAGTAGCTTGCATTTAAAATGAACCAGGATGCTAAGGTGCATTGGGTGTATGAATGTCCCATGAAGAAGAAGGTGAAGTGGCCAATTAAGAGATTGTTGTCCAAAGGACAACGAAGTTTGATGAGGGTGTGGTTGAAGCATGCTGAAAACCTTAGTGATATAGAGGATGAACTGATTCACATCTGTGAACCAGAGACTGGGAGAAATCTAAGTGACGAGGAGGAGAAGAGGTCAAATGAAGATCTCGTAAACTGCAAAGTCGGCGGAAATGGACTTTCAAGTTGCCACATGGGAAATGGAAAGAGACCAGGTGGAGGTCTCAAGTACTTCCAGAGGACTAGTGTCAAAATTTTAGATTTCCAAGTGGGCAATGAGATGGGATCGATTGATCTCATAGACTGCTAGGTGGGCAGCAAAAAATTCTCAATTTTCTAGGTGTGCAAAAAAAAATTCCCAAATTGCCAGGTGGGCAGGGAGAAAGAAATGAGACTATCATAAAGTATCAGGATCTCAGAAGTGAGTTCAGTTTAGCAAGGAGTTTTGATAGATGAATATTCATGTGGGTTTTCATACCATGTGAATGAAGACGATGATAAGTTGAATACTTCCATCACAAAGGAGGAGGATCAGAGGAGCATTCTGATCATTGGGGGAATTTGAATATTCCTACCAGATAGCCCAATTGAGGCCAGAACACATGTTGCAGATGCAACATTAGAAGAAGGACAACCAATGGTGACTATCATGATGAAGGAGAAGATATCAGAAGTTGTCCAAGGAGAAGAGGAAGAAATGGAGCAGACACTGATGTCTACCCCAGCATAAGAAGATGAGCGTTCAAAAGAACAACTTGATATTTTCAACCAGGAAGCTGAAACAGAGATGAATATAACATTGGAGCTTGTAGCAGAAGAGGAAGAAGATAGCATGGACTTTGTTGATCTGTATGAGGAATTGGAAGCTTTAGAGAGAAGGGCCATGGTGCAAAGATTGCACATCCAATAGGTCAAGTTGGACATAGATGGAGGAGCATACCATCCAAAGGAACAACTGGAGGAAACTAGAGTTGAACCAACACAAGGAGAAATGGCAGAAGCTAATCTGTCAGAGGAGGTGACTGAGAAATAGATCAGTCAAGAAGAGATTGCACAACTAGAGTCTGCAGTAGAGTGGAAACGTAGCACCACAAAAGGATATGAAGACAGCATGGTGGATCAGGTTGATCTACCCATTGATAAGGAAGTGCAACAGAGAATACCGCATAAGAAGAGCTAGCCACTGGAGAATCTAGACAGGGTGATAGAGGAGATAAGGAGGATGATGTTGAGGTCAACAGAACCAGTTAGCAAAGAGGAGCTAAACAAAAGAGGACCTGCCATAGTAGTAGGAAATAAAAAGAAGAAGCAACAACAATAACAACATAGTTGGAGAGGATCAAGAGGACAACTCTAAAAGAGAATTTGGGATCCAAGAGGATTTCAACACTGGGGAAGAGGAGATCATTTTTCTTAGCATGGGAGTATGATGCAGGAGCATCGCTCCACCTTAGAAAATGCACCAGCATGCCATCACACGAACGCGCAATGGAGAAAGGGAGAGGCATTAAACCTCCCATTTTTAAATTTGAAATAATCCTATGTAGATTGTTGTGGTGTAAGGCTATAAATGTCAGGCCATGCCTTTGTACAGGTAGTGGTTGGGGTTGCCTTAAATGGTTACCTATAGTAGGTCCAGATCATAGTCAGGTCTAGACATTCATTTATGTAATGTAGCTATAGGAGTGGGTGCTATAACTGATATAGCGATAGCACTGAGGCGATGGTGAGGATAGGCCCGTAGATCCCTCTCTTTGTAAGAAATAGGAATAGGGAGAAGTTATGAGAGAGGCCTTAGGAGGTCTTAGAAGTTCTGAGAGAGAGCTTGAGAGAACTGGGACTCTATTACAGTCCAGTTTGTGTAAACATCTATATAGACACACAGAGATAATAGAAAATAAGTTTTTGCTACATATTGTTTTTCATGTGTTTATGTATTTCATGAATGAATACTGTAGATGTATGATAAATTTCATTTACAGTAGGAAGATAGATTTCTCTATCTTTGTTTGAGTTTGTTGTATCATTCTAGGTTCTTTAGGTTGTGCAAGGAGTGCACAACAAAACATTGGAAGTTATGTAGCCAGTGCAAGGAGTGCGCATATGAACTCTATGGAGTCAGGGAAGAACATGCCAGGAGGGCACATCAGAGTGATCACAAATTCAAAGAGGAGCCTCAAGTTTTCTGAACACCTTGGAGGTAAGAATGTGCAGAGAAGGAACAAAGAGACAAAACCACTGAAGGTTCTATAGATCTCTGTCAGGCGGTTATCAAGTAAGTGCAAGGAGTTCATGAGAAGAAATCTTTATCAAGTTCAGAGAGAACCAGATTTACTGAGAACTCTGTAGAGCCCTATTGGGTGGGCATTGATCCAGTGCAAGTGTGCACAGAAGAACTCTATGTTGAGTTCAGGAGAAACAATTTTCTTGAATACTCTGTGAGGAGAAGCTCTGCAAGAAGTGCATCGAGAAGAAGAATGCCAGGAGGGCGAGAAGTATTTATTATTCAAGAAATTCTTCAGATTTCAAGTTTGACGAAATCCCAAGGATGCAAGGTGTGTGTGGGAGATCAAAATATTCGAAGAGATCAATCTTAGGAGGAGTAAAGTAAGAAGAGCGTATGAGATAGAATTATTCTAAGCCCATAAGCTAAGAAGAGATAACTCTTTCAGAAGTGTAAGAAAGACCCAAAGGAGTTGGGTTCACGGAAGGATGTTCAAAGGCCAAGACCTTTCAAACATTGACAAAATATTCTAAATCAAAGAAAGTCTAAAGATCAGGAGCAGGAGCAACAGAAACCATGGGATCGATTGTGGAGAAGAAGCTGAACCATTAGATATACATCCAACAAACAAAAGGAAGTGCAGATAGAGGGCACTTTTCATCAGATCGTGAGCTCCAGGGAAAGTTACATTGTAATTTTAGTCTGAGAACTTAAATAGCCGAAGTCCAGAGAGTCGAAGTAGCTCTGAGCCGTCAGATCACCCAAAGTGAATCTGAGCCATAGGACTAGGAGAGGAGATGTGGCGAGGATTTGAGCACTCTGGGTAAATTCCTGAAGCGATCTGTAGTAGTCAGATCAAAGGGAGACATGGCATAGATCCATGCACTCCAAGTAAATACCCGAAGTAAACTTCATTCGTTGATTCAAGGAGGAGACACGTGGTAGAGGACTATCAACTATGGATAAAATCAAAAGGGAGGTAGGAGTTTGACATTTGAGATTTTCCAAGTCTAAAAATCTGAAGCGACGAGAGCCATCGATGTGAAGGAGGACATGCGGTGTAAGATCCGGAGCTTCGGAAGAAAACAAAGGAGGGAAAGTCCAAAGACCTGGAGAAGATATTGATTGTTGATCAAGAAGGGAGTCCGATGACCGTTGATCTTGTTGAGGAGGCCAAACTCCCGAAGTGGGAGCACAAACATTGATTGGGGAGGGTACATGTAAGTATATCTTCCACTCCAAAAGATATCCAGTCAGCAAAGGAGAGGATTTGAGACTTGAAAGTCCCGAAGGATGGATTAGCGAAGGAGATCCTAGCCACACATTTAAAGGGATAGGTGTTGTAAGATCTTTCATTCCAGAATATTTCCACATGGAGGTAGAAAGAGTTTGAGACTTCAAAATCTTGAAGTCCAGAGTCACGAAGAGATCTTGATCGTTGATCAAGAGGAAGAAGATATGGCTTGTAAATTTGGGGAGGGAATATCTGAACTATCAATCTAGGATATGGTCAAGATCGAGAGATCGACAATCCCATAGTATTTCAGATATTTGAGGTGCATGAGGTTTAGTAGGGAGTCACATGGTCATGAGAGGATGTCGTCGAAATTCACATGTGAAGAGGGAGCTTAGCAAGGGGATCTTGTGAAAGTTGAGAATTGATATTCCCAAAGGCTGGACTCACGGAGGAGATCCTGGCTATAGATTCAAGGGGATAGGTGGCAACAGATCTTCCACTCCAGGATATTTCCATATAGAGGAGAGTGGAGTTGAGAATTGGAACTCCTGAAGGCCGAAAAGCCAGAGTCAATAGCAGTCATTGATTCGAGCGGACTATGTGTCGACATATATTGGAGGTCTAGGGAGATGCGTGGAAGGAGGAAAGAAGGGAGGAACATAGATTGATAGCAGTCGTTGATCACAGGTAGGGCCAAAGTAGTAGAGATCGACAAAAATAAATGATTGCGGGGCTAGGACATGCTTGAATGATAATATTCCTTGAGCGGGCTGCAATTTCAACCACTATTTTAGTGACGTGGTACGTGTCAGCATGAGAAGGATTGTGAGGCGAAAAGAGGGTTGGTTGGAAACCACTCTTTCCAACACCTGCAAACACACATTAGCACAAGGACACTGCCTAGGGACATATGAAGAAGGGGCTAGTGAAAAGTAGCTAGCGCATGTTAACTAAACAGTGCTAGAATGTGCAAACAGAGGGTGCGAGTGTCACATGACCTGTGCCAAATGAAGGAAAGAGGTATGTGTATTATTGTTCTGGGTTCATTCAAGAACCTGAAGAGTCGTTATGACTCAACTATTGAAATTATCTAGAGAGAACCCTGGAAGGGGAGGGGGGCTTTTTGGCCCTTGACCAAGTTTTGGGACTTTCTTTGTCATGTTGACCTATTTTGTGACTTCGACAGCCTGTCGAAGGAGGACAGGAAGACGAAGTGGATATCACGGGATCTTGCCCACTTTTTGGGCCCCTTTTTGGGTTTTTGGGAATATGTAATGGAAATGGGATGTCGACCCATGAGTTTACCCATGTTTAGGCCTATTTGGTATGTATAAATAGAAGGATAGGAAATGTAAGAAAGAGGAGAATAGTGCATCTATGTGATGTGATGATATGCTAAGTGCTAAAGGCTAAGTTCTAGTATGAATTGTAAGTGCTTTGTGCATGACTGTAAGAGACTTGCAGGTCTAAGTGCAAGTCCTTGTAGCAGATTGTGGAGGGCTTAGTGCTGTAATGCAAGGAAGAAGGATCTAGCGAGCTGCACAGATCTTATGTCCTATGCGGAGTAATGGTTTTGAAGGATTTGCACTTGTAACCAATTGACTGAAGACAATAAAGAAGAAGAGTTGGTGGACATAGCCCCAGGGTGTGGGTGAACCACGTAAACACTGCGTTATGTGCTTTGTTCTTGGTCTTCATGTGTTCACATGTTTTTTGCTAAGTTATTTGATATGTTTATATAGATCTACTTCTGATTTGTGCTTATGATATGTGAGAATATTAGATCTGATCAAGATAGTCATGCTTAGTGATTGATATGCTCATTCTAATCCATTTATATTCTAAGTGATTACATATTGTAGATTAGTGTGAATGCTGTGAAGTTCAATTTTATCAGTGAAGTGAATAGTGATTGCATATCGAGGGACTGACAGTGATAACAGTTTTATTGAGTTTTATAATCACAGATCTGTGTCCTAGCTAAGGTTGCAGACACCTGAGTCTTGCAACAACCCCTACCTCTACCTTGGGTGAGACTTCATCTGCTTCATAGGTGTTGTTGACAGGGTTGGTAGTTAGGGATTTGTTGGTACGTTGTTGTAGTATTCAAACCTGGGTCTGCCCCTGTGCCAACAAATGGTTCTGTTGCTAGGACCTGAAACTGTGATTGTTGGGAACTAGGGAAGAATAAGTTTTTTGAAAATATTTGACCTAGTATTGTGGAAGCTTTGTGCATAGATCTGTGCCCTAGTGCGGAGCATTATACTTGACTTATAAAGATTTGTGCTAAATAAAGAAGGTCATATCTAAAAGAAAGAATCCCAATCTGAAGAAAAGAGGTCGGATTTGAAGGAAAGAAGCAAGATCTGAAAGATTTGTGCTCTAAGAAAGGTAAAAGTGAGAATTTTTTATCAAAAGAGGTAAGATCTGCAAGCTCTGTTCTCTGATAAAGGTAAAGATAGTAAAAAAAATAAAAATTAGATCTGAACGCTTTTTTCTCTGTAGAATTAAGATAAGTGGAAATTTTTTGTTTCTAGAGTATGGATCTAGGTATGTTTAATAGAATTTGTCCTAGTTTGAAAACTAGGGTATTGATAGATGAAAGAAGATTTGATATTAATAGATCTAACAAGAATAGTGAAAGATATGTTATACCTATGCATAGAAATAATGTTTGGACTAACAAATGGATGCAGGATCCCATAAAGAATTTGTTACAGGTTAGCTCCTATGATCCTAGTGCACAGTACAGAAGAGGCTGGGGATCATTTAAAAGAAAGAGAGGATTAATCCTCTATTATAGTTGCAGAAAACCAGGACATCTTGCTAAAGAATTCCCTGGGATAAGACCTAGTTGTATTTGTTGCAAAGCTATGGACCATGAAGTGTTGGATTTCCCTAGAATGATTGATAAGCTTGAAAAAATGAATCTAAATCAAGAGAACCCCAAGGCAGATCCAGAAACTGATATTATGGCAGAATACCAGAAAGGATCTGAGCAAGCATTGCTACAAATGAAGGAAACCTTGAATGACCACCGACATGTCTGATTATTAGAGATCTTCAAAGGAAAAGAATGCATTGAATAGGAGACTTCAACATTGACGGTGTCCTAGATGAGGAAACACATGTGAATATCATGACAGAGAGAACTTCAGAAGCTATACGAAGGCCTACTATGATTCCTTCATTAGGAGGAATAGGGTTATTCAGAGGAAAAATGATAAACCTATTTGGAAGGATATCTCAAATACCTATGACCATCAATGGAACTTCAATAGAGGAATATGTTGAGATTATTAAATTTGTTGAAGAAAATGCCCCATTTACAATATTAATAGGAAAACCTTAGCTTGAAAGAGATCAAGCCAGACGAAAGAAAGAAGAAGAAGTCTTGGAGCAGAAGAAACAAGAGTTAAAATATTTCATGACTAGAAGGATAACATACTTGATTGAAGAATAGGAGAATGGATCGAAGGTATTTGAAACTAGAGACCCTGATGTCAAAGCTGTAAGAACACTAGAAGACCCATAGAAGACTGAAGTACTTACTCTAGATAAAGAAGAGGTATTACCCCTGAATCCTAGGAAAGAATCTCAACAACACACAGTGACTATGTTAAAAGAAGATAAGAATCAGAATGGAAAAATACATACCGAAATGAAGCTCACTGGAAAGAAGGCTAGAAAGCTAAGTAAAAAGAGGGTTAATATTGAAAAGTTACAAAAGATTCTAGAGGGAACTTCGCCGACAGAAAATTTGCAGAATTGGAGCTTCGCTGGTATATCAGAACAATGACACATGGCACTTTTCCATGGTGAAGCAATATAGCCGTTGAGGATATTATAACCATTCGATTGATGCTCTGAATGGGCAGAAAAGAAATAAAGGTCCATCATCAGAACGTTAGACCGTACCATAATGGATGGAACAAGAATTAATGGAGGATCATAACTATTGCAAGAGAACTGTTACCAAGTTGCCTATTTATCCCATCACGCCATGCATGGACATCACTTTTGCTAACTGATAATTTGAAGCTCGAGGACTAAGTGAATTGTATACAATGATCATTGAGCTATTGTTGCTTTTTCTAGTGTCATATCTAAGATCATCGTGACCTCGATCATTTTAATCTTGAGCATGTATGTCCGATGAGCTCACCGCAGTTGAAGAATCAATAACGAAATTTCTCCTCGAATTAATGATTGAAAGAGTCATGTCAGAGAGAGGAGTGTCTATAGGTGTACAAGAATCTTCGACAAGAGGACTATCGACGTCTCCGTGCACTGCTCGAGCCGGTCCATCCTAGCCAGTAGATGAAAAAATAACTAAGCACAGAGACAATATCACGAATGCCAAGCTGATCTTGAGTATACTACCCACCTATATACCACCTCTGAGTGGTGCAATAAATCGTGATAGTGTGCCCAGAGAATTTGAGTACACTTTGGTCACTGCATACCTCCCAAAAGGGGTACGCGTAGTGTGTGTAGACCAAGATAAGATCATAGCGTTGAATTTTAGTGACTTCAACCTTGGAGAAAGGAAGGTGTACAACATGCTCTCCCTGCAAAATTATTTGACCAGAACCAAGGCAAAGAATTTGAAGATCGTCCCCCAGTCATGGACCATGAACCTCATGCAGTCCCCACTGCTCAACATCATGAATATCCTACACTTCGGAAAGCATCAATAAGTGAACACATGCATCAATTTTCTTATGTCTTGCTACCATGGTAGATACTTATGGTTGAACCGCCACATCATAGTGGATCTGACGTTGATCAATCGGATCACAGAGCTAAGTATGCAAGGCCTTGACCCACAGGATTTCTACCCTGGAAAAGCCATGGATCGTGCTCTTGCACAGAACATTAAAGACACCTATGTAGATGTCGATAAAGGAATGCAAGGCTATAAGGTAGCCTCTATCCATAGCGGCATAGTGTGCCTCACCTGCCAATTGATCGCAAGAAAGTTGGTGCAAAAGAATTGACCCACCCAAGTCACAGGGTTCGTAGCCGACCTCGTAGGGAAGTGCGGAGAAGGACTTTAGATGAATTGGGCACAGTACCTGGAAAACCAGTTGGAACTTGACTGTAGGGAAACACATGATCAAGGATACGAGTTCCACTTCAGCTAGCTTCTCATACTGGTCGCTTTCATCATGTGGGAAATGCCGAAAGGTGCGACCTTCCCAGACATCGAGCCCTTTGAACCTCTGGTCGTGAAGTTCAGTACAATGTGGTACTCGAACTACATGAATAAATAGTGGCAATCAAATGTCATCTTCAACACTTATTACAACCAACTAAAGACAATCATCCAGTCCGAGCCTTGTATAACCCTGAATACTCTCCACAGGTTCAGTCCCTTGATGAAATTCAACGCGGATTGCCATTTCATCTATATCACAACACGTGCTGATGAGCACAAACAACAACTGCAATCATACTACAAGTTGATGGAGGAGGACTTGCAGGAAATCACCAAGGAATGGTTGGTGGACCTCCTCATCCCAACAGACCCTGTGGAGCTATCTCATATTGACAGTCTAGAAGCAGTGCACAATACACCTGTACCCAGCAAGACAAAGAAGAATGAAGACACCCAAGATGTTAGAAGTACCTCTGTGAATAATGCTTCCATCTCAGCAAAGCAAGGAGGAGATGGTGGAGAGATAGAAGGCGCAAAAGTTGAACAGAATAAAGGAGAGGTTACATTGCCTAGAGATGAGGAGGACCCCTCGAATAAAAACAAGGTTTCCCCTCTGAAACCTTCTTCAAGGAAGAAATCAAAAGAAACCAGGACCAAATTTGAGACTACCCTCACATTAGATGACTTTGATTTTATTGTAGCATCCCTGAATGATGCTTCACTGGAGATACCAGAGAAACAAGAAGATAATCAAGAGGATGTGTTCAATTGGATCAAGGTTGAACTTCAAGGAGTGCAGCAGGAAATACAGTCCATCCGCGTAGTCTCCACTGTGCCTCTACCATCGGAAACACCAAAACTAAGTGATGAGACAACTCAACTACACCGCATCGATGATACAGTCGAAGCTTGCCTCTGACGAGCTCAGGAAGAAACAACACAAGAAACCCAAGATTTAGCACAAGTACAAAAAGACCTTGAGGAGCAATGCAGTTCTGCAAAATGGGAAAATATTTCTCTGCAAGCAAAGTGGGATGAAGAAAAATCAAATTTATATCAAAGCAAGGAATAGTTTCTCGCTGAGAAACTTGAAGTTAAGGAAATGGTCAACATATCACTTTTCTCTGTGACAGTTGTTGAATTAAAGGCCAGAGAGAGAGTTCCATAGCAAGTGGAACAACTTGAAGAATTAATCTAGTAGCTCCAACAACACATAACAGACTTGGAGCTCCGCATTGTGCCTGAGACCCCTCAAGACGTAAGGGACCAACAAGAAGCAACTTCTCGCAACACAGTTGATAGATTAAAATATCTTGCATTGGAATGCAAGTAGCTGAGTAACTGCAATGCCCAGACATATGAAAACCTCACTAAGAACCCAAAGTTACAGACACTAGAGTCACAGCTCCAGGAAGCAAAGCAGCACGCAGATATACTACAGGCCCAGCTGAAGGCCTTGTCGGCTGGAGAAAGAATGAAGAGGTCTCAAGAGAAACACACAACTTAGTAGTAGATCCATATGCTTCAAATCAAAGTGATGGAAGTCACTCAACAACTTCAACCTGTGAAAGATAAGGCATGCCAGTTGTTTACAGAGGTAGAGAGACAAGGAGCAGAGTTAGAACAGGTTGTCACAACCACAGAAAAATGCCTAGAAGGTGTTAATGTTTATGCCATTATTATAGTTCTTTGAATTTCATTAGATAAGAGAATAATAAGAACAAGATCACTGAGAAATACACATTCACAAGAGACACAACATTTATCTTGGGAAAACCTCTAGGGGAAGAAAACCCAACAAAAACTTCCTTATCATAAATAGCTTATACAATGTTCAAGAGATAACTCAAACCAATACAGAAATTCCTCCTCAAGAGATGCACCACTCTTCTTCTCCTCTCTCCAACTAGTAATTGCAACATGCCTCATAAGAGAATGAGCAAGTGAGTTGTGTGTTTGAAGTGAGGCGCTAGCCTCTTATTTATATCAGACTGGCATGTGTGAAAGGTCACAAATGGCAGGGCCAAACTCTCACTCTGGGTGGGTAAACCCACCTTTAATTAATTCTTGGTCTTCCATTATAACTGCTCGGGCTGACTTCTTATTCTGTCCT
>SNQJ01S0104021.1:29526-54765 GCA_010110895.2 Picea sitchensis | reverse complement strand
ATATTTTGTGTCCACACTCTTTCGAGTGATGTGTTTTCATCATAATTGACACATAGTGACCATAGACCAAATTTCATTCATTGGCCCTCATATGATGGAAAACCATAATTCTTCCCTAAATGGTCCTTATATTCGAGCATCATCTGACCCGCCGCAGGTCAATTATGTGGCAACCTATCCCATGCATTCAACTCCACATGAGAAGGAATCTCTCCCTTGTTCTGACTTCAATATGGTAGTTGACATGGTGATCTATTTGATAGGGATTTTAGATCCCAATATCCCTACCCCTATCTCACCCCTCGACATGTATTCCTTCCATAGTGTTGTTCTATGTCTCGCAAAGATCCCTTGGAAGCCATGATCAAGGTTTGTCCCTTGACATGTATTCGTTCCAAAGCGTTGTCGTCTTGGAAGCCATGATCGAGATTTGTCCCTTCACATGTATTCCTTCCAGAGGATTGTCCTCTTGGAATCCATGATCAAGGTGATAGCTACAAGAATAGTTCCGATTTCTATGTCAATCTCGTTAAAAATGAAACAGAGGTATGGAAATCCAACCCACCAAAGAGAATAGTTTATTTTCAATTTTATTTTCGATTTCAAGCTCATTAAGAAATGAAACTGATCGATGAACATAGTTCTTTTCCTATGTCAAGATCGTTAAAACATGAAACAAATAGTCATGAGAATGTTTCCCATTTCTTGGTCAATCTCATTAAAAAATGAAACAGAGATCTAGGTATCCCACCCAACAAAGAGCATACATTATTTTCAATTTCAAGCTCGTTAAAAAATGAAAATCATCGTCGAGCATAGTTCTTTTCCTATGACAAACTCATTAAAAAGTGAAATAGTTTCTCTCCTATTGTGTCAAATCTTATATAAGAACTCATCACTAAATATTCATTTCATATGCCTATGAAAATTGATCCTCTTTCTTCAGAAAATGGAAATAATATAAGAATTGGAAGATGCAACGAAACTTGGGGGGCATGTCTCCAGCCTCTGGTTATCATACTGGAGTTAAGTCGCTAGCTTCTCAATATAGGGGAAAAGTACCAACCAACCACCTTTGGAATTTACATTGGGAAGTTTCGAGCACAGTTGGTTTTCAATTTCAAGATCACGAACAAATGAAACCAGTTCCGAGCATCATTTTTCTAGTTTCAAGCTTGCGAAAAAATGAAACCTACCCAAGCATAGTTTTACATTGTTTCAAGCTTGTGTAAAAATGAAACCAATATCGAGCTTAGTCTTTGTTCTTTCTTGTGCTCGTAAATACATGAGAATAGGTTATTGGTCTTAGTCTTTGTTCTTTCTTGTGCTCATAAATACATGAGAATAGGTTACCAAGCTTAGTCTTTTTTCTTTCTCTTCCTCGCAAATACATCAGAATAGGTTATCGAGTATAATTTTATCTCTTTTTTGGACTCGTAAAATATATATGAAAAATTAACTCTTTGTATTTTCCTTTAAGATATTTTTAGTCTCTCTAAATGTGAAAATATTGTCGAGTGAGCTTATTTCCTTTCACACTCATTAAAAGGTTAGAACGTGCATCTTTCGAGTGATAATTTACCACTTTTTCAGCCTCGTTAGACTAATAACAAAAAATGAATACTCTAATCAATCATGGTTAGAAGAGTTCTCCTAGGTATTTGTTTATACTTTTTCAGGCCCAAGAGACTAAATTTATGATAAAAGTACCCATCTGGAGTCTTCATTAAGTTTTTCGAACTCCCTAAAACTAAAAACACTGGTGAGAAAAAACCTACCTAGGCTCGATAAAAATCCATAGGTAAGTATATAGAGTTTTCTTTATGACCTTTTCAAACTCTCTAAATAAGAAAAGGCCATCGATTTTACCTTATTTGGGCTTGTTAAAATTTACATCAAAGGACCCACACATGGGACCGAACACCTCCTTCTTCAGGTTCATTAAAAATATGTCGACCGACTCATCATAAGATGAGCTATACTGAGCATCTGTTATCCTCCTAAATCTCATAAAACTAGAAATAGGTACTCGCCAATCATGGTTGGGAATTTTTAGAGGTTTTTTCCATCTTGTTATATTCATTATCTGACAGTCATTACTACTTTGAGTTTCCCTTGAACAATGTACATGTTCTATCATTACATACAATAGTCGATTCATCCATTATCTCCCATTGACCTCCATTCCCATCATTATGTCACATGACCAGTTATTATGGTATTCATCTTAGTTAATACTTATGAGTCAAGCCATTTGTCATGCATATTTGTTCAAGGGAATTATCCCTACGTCATCCTCCTACAGTCCATTTTTTCCTCTTTCCCCCAGCTATCCCTATGTCATTTGTTCTCCGTTATCATGATTTTAACACCATATATCTTTACCCATTTCATGTTGATTGATGGAGGATACATCAAGGCCCTCCTTCGATGGATTTCACCTGGTTGACTCCAACTCATTATCCATGATTGAAATCTATAAATCCATCAGTACCTTGGAACTTGCAGACATTAGTGGAAGGTCCCCTTGCATTTTGACAATGGGTTTACATCATTGTCTTATGTCGAATGAATTTATGATTGTTCAACATCAAATCCTTTATTCACATTTTGTAGATTGTAATAAGTATCTTGGGTTCCATGATCATCATCGGTGGATTCCCTTGCATATGTTAACGATATACCTTAATGATTAGTAATAAGACGGTTTCTACCATGCTTGAATTTAGCTCATTTATTTGCATGTTGTATATTCATATGATTTGGATTAAGGACGAATACCTTGGGAAATATCACCCTTATGTTAGATGACATTCTTTCCCAAGTTGTGATGGAGAATATTCATGAGCACTTTACATATTGCTCAGTTATTGATTCACCTCACTAATTTGTATGATGTGACATAGATCCACATTTGTACTAGTTTGTGGCTATGATTTCACTTGCGTCTTGCATGGATCCACAATGTATACTTGCATGGCCATGTTAGAGTCATGATTGGTTCTTAATGGATCCATGGTGTATTTGTTTGTGGCCATCATCCCATCACTTGTGTCATGCATGGATCTGCAGTGTATTTATGGCGGCTATGCTCTTATCTTTCTTATCGAGGATGGATATGCCCACCTCAGGAATCCTTTTCTGTAGGAATAGCGATGCTCTTCTCCAAGATTCTTTTCCAAAAGCGATGTGACTTGATTTATAAAGTGTTTTTTCCATCAGACACCTCTTTTCACCTCACACTTTAGCGGGAATCTGTTATAATGTTATTTTCCACCCAATAATTAGGTCATTATCACCTACAGATCACCTATCTGTTAGAATTGGTAGCTTGGAGGTACTTCTGCATAGGCAACACCCAACATGCGGAAGTGATCGAGCACATTTATCCCTAGTGAATTTATAATTTGTTTTTATAAAGTAACTTTATAAAGTGATTTTATAAAGTAACTTTATAAAGTGGTTTTATAAAGTTGGGTATTTTAGTTTTTAAATGTAAAAGTGACTTTATGATGTTATGGGTCACTTTAGTGACTTAATTGACCTCAACGAATGATTAAGTTGTGACCATTGATCTCAAGGTAAAGTGAAGAGTCATTCAAGGGAGATCAAGGGTGATAATATTTTCATTTTGAAATTTCTTAAAGGCAGATCGTGAGGGAGAGAGAGGGAACACACTTTGAGGAGAGCTTGAGCAAGAAGGTGAAGAGTCACTTTTCTCAAGAGAGAGATTGATCTCATGAAGTGAGAGCAATAGCAAGTGGAGGGAGCATTCTCCAAGGGAAAGAGTGAGGTCCATACATCTAGACGAGGGGCATGATTTCAAAGGAAGAAGAGGATCTGTCTAGCTGAAGGAGGACACAATTTCCAAGAGGAGAAGAGGGCATGCTTTTCTAGAAATTGCACCATTAAATGTTGAGTTGACAATGGTTAGAAAAGAGGTCGTACAACATTGTTTTAGAGTCTGTATAGCTGCATAGAGACACAAAAATCGAGGAAAGAGGATGGCATGATTTTCTAAGTGTCTTGTTGTACAAAATTAGTGCAAAAAAATATTGTTTAAGTGCACATAATTTTAGGTAGTATTTCTTGTTAAAGGGACCATACATTGCAGTAAATGAGGTATGTTTTATGTTTTTTTAGCATGAAAATAGAGGAATTCTATTGGCACATATTTCTAGAATTTATTGTTGTTGTAAACTATGATATGAAACTTATCTGAGCTCAATAAAAATTATCTCCTTAAACTGTTATTTTTCATGTGTATTCTTCAAGGGGCTTTGCCCATAATTTATCGTGCCAAATGTGTTATTTTGTCTGTTGTTATGAGTTATTTTCGTTGTTGATTTAGTTCTAGATCTATATCATCTAGTATTTCTTCTCATTAAGTACATTTTTGTATTGGGTTTTAATACTTTGTTGTTTAAACTTAATAGGAAGTTGAAATTTGAGTTTGATATAGTGAGTTTCTGAGCTATATTTTCAACATGGTATCAGAGCTAGGGTTCTGATGTTCAGTGGGAAACAAGTGATTTTCTTGGGAATTTTCTTGGAAGA
Organism: Picea sitchensis; assembly: GCA_010110895.2. Classification (NCBI taxonomy): domain Eukaryota; kingdom Viridiplantae; phylum Streptophyta; class Pinopsida; order Pinales; family Pinaceae; genus Picea; species Picea sitchensis. Next base: position 50,208 of record SNQJ01S0104021.1, on the reverse strand, counting down.
AGGGGGAAAGAAGAGATTATTTTTTAGGTGGATAAAGATGACTTCCAGACTAAGGTATGAATATAGCTTGGAGGGGATATCCAACTACCTACAGTGGAAGGTTAGAATCACAAGTGTTCTCTAGGAGAACAAGTTGTGGTCTTTTGTGAACATTGTTTTGCTAGTACTTGTGTCAGATCCAAGAAATATTGATGTTCATGAAGTGAAGGAACCCAAGACTCAGAGTTGGTGTGTATAAAACTCATAGGCTTGACCAAATAGTGGGAGGTTTTCTAGAAGTGTGTGGTGGTGAGAGAGAAGCTCCCTGAATGGAGAAGATTGTGGGATGACTTTACACAAGAGGAGATATAGTAGGGGTCTTAGGAGAGGGAAGTGGATGGTGCAGAGGAAGAGAATGTTTCTCTTTTGGGAAAGAGAAATGAGAAGAAGAAGGACATGAGCACGATGAGATGATTTTCATGTCACAAGATTGGAAACTACACTAGTCAGTGTCCGAACAAGAAGGAGAAGAATTTGGAACCATAGGTGTTAGCATCAACATAGATTGCAGGATTTGTTGAGAGACATGAGTGGTAGTTTTCTCTCATGATTGGTCCCTTGGGAAATGGTTTCCTAGTTTTTGAGGAAATTGAAGTGTGGTTAGTGGACAATGGAGCTTCACGGCATATGCCAGGGATGAGGTTAGTGTTCCTAAGTGTTTTAGAAAAAGAATCATATTGTTGTGTGGGTGTTGGTACTAGCCCATAGCTTGCAGTGAAGGGGGTAGGAAATGTTAGATTCCATATAGAGTCATGAGGATTTATAGAGGTTTTTGGAGTATTGTATGTTCCAAAGATGATGGTTAACTTACTCTCAGTGTCATGTCTAGAGTTTGATGGATTAGAAGTGGAATTCTACTGTGGAAGGATATTTATATATCCAGAGGGAGCTACTTTAGACACAACAGTGATTCTTGGTGTCAGGTATGAGAGGTTGTACAGGTTGTTGGATCAACCTTTGTTGGAGTCCAGAGGATTTATGGATTTAGATTTTATGTTGGAGAGTGGGCAGGTTGCATGGGAGAGAGAGTTGATACTAGGGAATGAGTCCCCTTCTAAGACTCTCATAGGAATAAACTGGCATGAGTAGACAAATATGGATTCTTAGGAGAGTGTGCAGTCTCCTAGGAGCATGTATTCAGTTTGTGGAACAATAGAGATAGAAACAGAGGCTTCTGATGCAGTGGGAGTAGTAGCTTCATGTTTAGAGGGAGTAGAGAATTTTAAAGAATGAAGAGTAGCTAAGATAATTGATGAGTTGAAGACGGATTCTGGTGGTGATACCAAAAGTACCTCTCTCATTAAGAGGGAGGGTTAGAATTGGTAGCTCGGAGATAATTCTGCATAGGCAATGCCCAACATGCGGAAGTGATTGAGCACATTTCTCCCTAGTGACTTTGTAATGTGTTTTTATAAAGTAACTTTATAAAGTGATTTTATAAAGTTGTGTCTTTTAATTTTTAAATGTAAAAGTGACTTTATGATGTTAGGGGTCACTTTAGTGACATAAGTGACCTCAATGAATGATTAATTTGTGACCATTGATATCAAGGGAAAGTGAAGATTCACTCAAGGGATATCAAGGGTTAGAAGAGTTACATTTCAAAATTGCTTAAAGGAAACTCTTGAGGGAGAGATAGCACACACACTTTGAGGAGAGCTTGAGAGAGAAGGTGAAGAGTCACTTTTATCAAGAGAGAGATTGATCTCATGAAGTGAGAGTAACAACAAGAGGAGGGTGCATTCTCCAAAGGAATTACATAGGTTTTTATAGCTAGAGTAGGGGCATGATTTCCAAGGAAGTATAGGTTATGTACAGCTGAAGGAGGACACAATTTCCAAGAGGAGAAGAAGGCATGCTTTTATAGAAATTGCAGCATTAAATGTTGAGTTGACAACAGTTAGAAAAGAGATCATACATCATTGTTTTTGAGGTCGTATAGTTGCATAGAGACACAAATATAGAGGCAAGAGGATGGCACGATTTTCTAAGTGTCTTGTTGTACAAAACTAGTGCAGAACATCACTATTTAAGTGCATAGAATTTTAGATTGTATATTTTGTTGAAGGGACTGTACATTGTAGAAAATGAGGTATGTTTTGTGTTGTTTTTAGCATGCAAATTGAGGAAGTATGTTGGCACATATTTCTAGAATTTATTTCTATTGTTACTTGCTATTGTAAACTCTGATATGAAACTTCTCCGAGCTCAATAAGAATTATCTCCTTAAACAATCATTTTTCCCATTTATTCTTCAAGGGGCATTGCCCAAAATTTATGGTGCCAAATGTGTTATTTTTTCTGTTGTTATGAGTTATTTCCACTACTGATTTAGTTTCATATCTGTTATCTCCTCAAATAAATCAATCGATATTTTGCATTTTAGGTGATAGGGAGTCTTTTAAAAAAGGTACCTTTTAAATTTTTTAAGGTTCATTTTTCAAAGCTTTACTCATGTAATAAGGTTTAAGTAAAAGTTCATTTAGTTTGTGTTTGATCAAATTCAAATCTCATGTTTCGGTGGCTTAGGTGAACATACCGATTGTTCATTAGCCACCGAAAGCCTTAGCTTTCGGAAGCTTAAATAAAGAAATCCAGGGCCATTTTAGCCACCAAAATCGTTGAAGCAAGTAAAAACCAAGGACATCATATCACACATTTAAAACGACGGGTTCGACGTTTCCATGATTGTAGAAGCCGCCGAAAGGACTAGAGAAGTAATTGTTCATGACCGGAAAGTTGATCCCACTATGATATGAGTGAATCTATCCTGATCGATATATCATTAAGTCATACGTCGTTGTACTTCCCATTGATTTAAGTTATTCTCCATGACTTATGCACATCATCAACCATTTCGCCGTACTCCTTACAATCAGTGCTACGATTCAAAAACTCTCCCCAGTTATCTCAATTTTAGCTCAGCCGAGCCAATTATCACTAAGTTTATGCACTCTAACTCTACCAAAAATCCACTCCTGCGATCACAGGTGTGCGAAAATGTCGTGGAAAATGAGGAAAGGAACATCGACACTAAGGAAGGATCTTAACGATATTGGTTACCTAGAATCCCATCCTGAGGTATGTCAAATGTTCAAGGATGCAGGGTGTTATATTTTTTGTAAAAAATTACAGAGCTTTCATCAGCAGGTCGCAGAGGCTTTTGCTCTAAATTTTGATGGAAAGAAAGCAATCATCGGCTGGGATGAATTCGAAATTGATGAAGCCCTCATAGCCGAAGTCAGAGAGCTTCCCACGACTAGAGGGAAATGGTTTAAAACCACTTTGATTAAGAATGTTGAGTTCAGGACTTATTTAAAACCAAAACATAGGGGTTTGATTTGGAAGAAAGATATTCCTGTATCTTTCCTTGAAGAGAAATGGCAGTAGTTATTGTTGGCTATAATGGTTTATATAACCTGTGAAGGGCAATACAATAGGGTGATGATTTATCATTTGAAACTTAAAAAACCATTTGACAGGTAGAAGCCCACTTAATCTGCCTTATTTCCTCAACCGAAGCTTATCCAAGATGGCTCATCAAGTCAAGGCCAAACCCATTCAAGTTGCAGGTAGATTGTCCCACCATAGTTTAATCAAAATATCGGTTTGTGAGTTGTTGCAAAGAAAGGGTAAAGAATGGAATTATTTCCTATTATGGAATGATTTCCAGACTGAGGTTCAGCCAGAGGGAAAAAAGAGTCCTCATTCCAAGAAATCCTCCACTCCCAGAAGTGGAAAGAGAAGGAGAAGAGCTATCTCTCCAACCCCAGTCAATCAACCCTCTCCTTCCCCTAAGTTGAGCAAAACGAAAAAGAAATTAAATTTTAACGATGAGGAAGAAGAGGTTAGTGAAGTCCCAATGAACAAAAACGTTCTCAATCTCCCTTACTCAGACTTAGAATATGAAGAGAAGCAATTGGAAACAGGGCATGAGGATTCAATTACCACAAGGCGTGACAACTCTGTTTTTGTGGACATATACATAGAAAGTTATGAGAACCTTCCATCACCTACTCCCCAAGAAGAACAAGAGCCACAAGTTGTAGAAGCCTCATCTAAAAAACGAGTGAAGAAGAATAAATCAAAGGAAATAAAGAAGCTTAAGAAGAAGCTAGCCGAGCAAGAGGTACTTGAAAGGGTGATAAAAACCAGGTATGAAACCCTATCAAAAAACTTTGCAGAAAGAAATTCAGCTTTGGAAAGACTAGCCCATGAAAGCATAGAGAAGAAAAAGAAAAACAAGATTGTAAGTGACTACAACAACTTATGAAGAGTAGCCCAGGGTTTGAAGAAAAAGGTCAGGGCTTTGAGGAAAAAATAAATGGCTTCAAAAAACCAAGCTCATGCTTCTCTTTAGACCCTTGCAGAGGTGGCAGTTCAATGCAATGAACTAGAAGCAGCCAGTAACCCCACAAATCTTAAGCAATATACAGAAACCTAAAAAGATCAGGCCTGAGGCATTTTTGAGCTGATACAAGGGTATTTTTGAAATTTTGATAATCTCAGGTTTCGGTGGCTTAGGAGAACATATCGATTGTTCATTAGCCACCGAAAGTAGATCTTTCGGTAGCCAATCGGCCCGAATTCCATTTTCCCTAACTACTGAAAGAACTGATAAGGTAGAAAGCTAATGTTTTTGCACAGATCCAAGTTTTTCTTGCTCAAAAGACTAAAAAATGGTTCCAATCATTGGAATATATTTAATGACATCTTTATCAAGTGTTTTTTTTGGTTTTGGAGATGTTTTAAAACACAAAAAAGGTAAGAAATGGTTAGCTATTGTCAAGGAGATAAGACTGTTGACTGTGAATAGGTGTCAATCTCGACTCCTCCCATATCACATGGGATCCAGTAGCCTCAGAAGGCTTACTACACCTACCTAGAATCTGAAGAACTTAAAGAGAAATCAAGAAGTTGAATTGATATAGTCTACTTAAAAAAATTATTGATTTTCTATATTTGGCAAAGTTTGATCCATTAATATAGGATCCAGAAATTGTTTGTAAAAGGCTATAAATCCAAAAACATATGATGAACACAGGGTTCGATTTTGAGTTCTATAATCTACTATTTTTGTATGAAAGACACTTTCTTTAATATATTAAGCCTGCAAGCTTCTTTCATTTTCTATTGCCAGACTCTCCTTCATCTTTGTCTATGCATATGAGTTGAAATTGTTCTTTTGTCTATGTTTAATGGTGCCATGGTAACTTTGATCTTACTTTTGACTGTTAAGAAAGAATCATAAGCATATTTGGCTAGTTTGTTAACCCATCATATATATTTCCTATGTATGTTTTGGTTAACTGATTGGTTTTCTTATCCATTTGTTTTACAAACCTATCTGATAATAGCTCTTGAAGGCCTTGTATTGCATGAATATAGCTAGATTTTCTTGAAGGTGAAATCTAGAGATTAGGATATTCATCTTGATCCAAACCCACACTTATTATTGAGAAAATAGTTACCAAAAATATTAAGTTACCAGGCATCTCTGACATAGAGCATAGGAGAGTTTCCTGGAGTGATAACAAATTGGCGTCGTTGTCGGGGAAAGGAGACTGAAGCTCAACTTCCCTGGGAGACAACAAGATCCAACTTTGATGACAGACAAAGTTTGGACACATTTTTGGGTTGTAACCATCTATATAGTGACTCCATTGGAACAAAGTGGCTCCGAGAAGAGCTCACACCAGGGAAAACCAAGAAAGACCACTCGCAACACCAGTTCCAGATCCTAAGAAGAATATCAGAAGGGGAAAATATTTGCAAAGACAAACTTTTGGATCTATAAGAGAATCTAATCCAGGTATTTCAACAAACATCTCTTCTTTTATATCTAAAGAACCTCTTGTTAAGTCCCCTTCTGCTGAAAATTCTAGTTCTCAGAAAATTGAAATTGTGTCGAAAAGTTTCAAGGGTGAGGAGCCTTCAATTTCCTCTGATGTTATAGATTATATTTCTGAGCATGTTATTACATCCCATTTGAGAGAAGAAGTTGTAGGATCCCCTCAGTAAAATGACTCTTCCTCTTCTTTGAATTCTTCACCAACTAGGCCTATAGAGGGTATCTTCCATACTCATACCAGTCTACCCGTTCTTGAAGATATTTTACAAGATATTTCCTCTAAAGGTGAAGAAAACTTAGCCTTACTGCTCGGTCAGTTTTACAGAGCCTCTTATTTTCCACCTTATTTAGGAAATTTTTCCCAGGGTAGTCATCCTACCATTGTTTCTCCTTCTTTCCTCAGTGAAGTAAGACAACCATTGTTTATAAGCTCACCTATCCCATTTCAGCCTTCATATTTTGAAGATTCTTCCTCTGCATCATCCCCCAAGATTTCCATGGTTGTCCCTTTGACCAAGATGGAACAAATCTTAGCAAATAGGTATGCCCCTCTTGTGTTACCCAATCCCTTATCAGCCATGACAACAGGAGATTATCAGAAATATATGCCAAAGTTTACTGGATCTGGGGATTATACTGTTGAAGAACATATAGAATCTTTTTATGCTTATGCTGAGAACATTAACATTTCAGAAAAAGATGTTTGGACCAGAATTTTTGTGTAGAGTTTGGATGGCCATGCCAGGAAGTGGTTCAAGGAGCTACCAGCAAATTCAGCGATAGGTATTGAGCAGTTAGATGAAGGGTTTTTGAAAAACTGGGGAGAAAGAAGAGATCTTTTGTATTACATATCTGAATTCGGAAATCTAAGAAGAGAAATCAGGGAGTCGGTCTCAGACTTCACCAAAAGATTCAATAAGATGTTCGGCAAGATCCTTGCAGAGATCAAGCCAATTGATGCATTAACAAAGATCACATATTCTTCTGCTTTTGATCCAGAATTTTGCTTAATCCTTAGAGAAAGAATATCAACCACACTCGCTTTAATGCAAGATGTTGCTCTTGAGGTTGAATATAATATTATGGCATCTCAGAAACTTAAAGGAAAATTTGAGAGAAAGAAGTCTTCTGCTGACCCCCCCTTCTTCTTCAAATACCAAAATGGAAAAGATGGCCAAGATGTTGGATAACTTGACCTCAGAAATGTCGAAACTGAAAATTCAGAGTCAACATCCAGAAAGAATTAAAGAGCCTAATGCTTATGCTCCCAGGAATCCCAATGAATTCCCTTACAGAAGGAACAACCAATAGGTCCAACTCCTTCAAAGAGATAAGAATGCAGTTGATGATCAAAGAATCAGGGCCCCCTTCCAAAATGCAATCCTAGAAGAAGAACAGGAGCTACCTCATGATGAAGTTGAAGAAGAAGATGACATCAATTTCTTTGGGGATGAAAATGATTCCTCCTTTTTGACGCAAGTGGATTATGAGGAATCCCAAATGGAAAAAGAGATTCATGAGGAAAGCATTGAATAATATTTTTATCAGATAGATGATCAACCAGGTTACAATTTAAGATCTCAGACTGCTGCTCCAAATCCATTTCTTGCTACTCCCGGGAAGAAGAAAGAAGTTTTTTCCAAGCAGCCTGCTGCTCCTGCAAAGAAGACCTCCACTCATACAAAACATAAGCAAAAGAAATTGTAGCCCGAAGCCAAAGAGAAAGTCATCCTCAGAGCTTCTCCTAATGAGGTAAAAACTTCCGATAGATTATCATACTCTTTCAATTTCGAATCAGAAATTCAGAAAGTAAAAATACCTATGCCATTGATTGAACTTATGAAGAATGACATTTTCAAGTCTGCTATATTGAAGTCCCTTGAACCGAAGACTCCTCCAGCTGTTGATTACGTAAACATACAAGATGACAAGCCAACATTGACTATAGGACCTATGGCAGAAGATTAATACGACTCTTGTCCACCCTTCTACATATCCCTAAATATCCATGACAAGATCCTTCACAATTGCTTGCTTGATTCGGGAGCGACACACAATCTTATACCTAAAGCAGTGATGGATGAACTTGGGATTGACGTCACAAAACCTTATCATGATCTCTTCTCTTTTGACTCTAGGAAAGTCAGATGCCTTGGCCTCATAAAAGATCTTGTTATAAACCTTGCCCAATTACCAATGAGAAACATGGTAATGGACGTTGTAGTGGTTGATATCCCACCCAAGTTCAGCCTCCTCTTGTCACGTTCATGGAGAAAAAGACTGGGGGGTACCTTGCAAATGGATCTTTTGTATGCCATAGTCCCAGTGTTTGGAGAAGAGCTAAAGAGACTTTATAGAGAGAATCAACTTGCCTACATTATTAGTGATGGGAAAAATTCTGTAAATCATCCCATTTATGCTTTAGATATAGACTTTGGCTCGTGCATTCTTCAAATAGATGATTCTCAGCCAGTTCCTTTGTAGCTCACAAAGCCTACTTATCAGCAGATTGATGAAGAGTGTATTACTATGTGGACCATGTTCTTTGATGGTGCCAGTACCAAAGACTCAGTAGGTGTAGGTGTAGTTTTGATTTCTCCTTTGAAGGAGGCTATGCATTTGTCTTTTAAGCTTGATTTCAAAACTACTAAAAATATAGTAGAGTATGAAGATTTTCTATTGGGATTAAATTCTTCCAAGGAGATGGGAATTAAAGGATTAAAAGTGTTTGGAGACGCGGATCTCATCATACAAAAAGTAAATAGTACTTTCCAACCAAAACATATCAGATTGAAATCCTATAGGGATGAGGTATGGAAAATCAGGGACTTTTTTCCATTTTTGACATTTCTTATATACCTAGAGCTATGAATCATCTTGTTGATTCCCTCGCTATTTCATCCAGTCTGTTCATTCCTCCCATGCCTCCTAGACTCAATTATGAAATCCAAGTCAAATATAGGCCATCCCTACCCGACAATATTAAATATTGGAAAGTTTTTGAAGATGATGATGAGCTTAGTAGATTTCTCCAGGTGGTAGATGAATTTTCTGATATGCATATTGACCAGAAAAATCAAAATGTAAAGGAGTCCAAGAAGCCTAAGCTAAAAAGAAAAATGGGTCAGCATGATATCATTCAACTGCCCAACAATTATATACCTCGGGGTTTGGTACCCCTTGAGAATCTTTTCTATCATAACAATGTCCCCTGCAAACCTAATAAGAAGGAGAAAGATCATGATGTCCATGAGCCCAACATAGGAAGCCAAATTCAGCCTAAATTCATAAATCTGCCTACCGAATTAACCGCTGATTAGAGGTCTCAATATTGCAGCATTATGAAGGAATTCACTGATGCTTTTGCTTGGAAATACAGTGATCTCAAAACCTATGACCTTGAGGTTAGTCAACATAAGATTCCCCTTGAGAAGGACACCAACCCTTTCAAATAGAAACTCAGACCTATCAGTCCTCTCCTATTGCCTGTAATTGAAAGAGAAATCAAAAAGCTTATTGATGCCAAAATCATAATCCCTTTAAGATACTCTAAATGGATTGCAAATCTAGTGATAGTGAGAAAGAAAAATGGTGAGATCAGGTTATGTTTTGACTTTAGAAATCTAAAAAAATTCTCAAAGAAAGACAACTATCCCCTACCCAAGATGGAACATTTGCTGCAAAGAATTTCAAGGGCTACTGTCATGTCTTTCCTATATGGTTTCTCAGGCTATAACCAGATTTCTGTACATCCTAATGACCAAGAAAAGATTTCTTTTACTACTCCTTGGGGTACCTTCATGTACGCCAAGATTCCATTCGGATTGATGAATGTCGGGGCCACTTTTCCAAGGGCCATGGACATAGCCTTCATGGGAGAAAATGACAAGTTTGTCCTCATCTATCTTGATGACATTATAGTTTAATCCAACAGACATGAAGAGTACCTAAAGCATATGAAAAGAGTATTTCTGAAGTGCATACAGTTCGGGATTTCATTGAACCCCAAAAAGTCCCATTTTTCTTTCAAGAAGGGCAAGCTCCTAGGCCACATCGTTTTAGCAGAAGGTGTGAAAATTGATCCAGCCCAGGTGGAAGCAATTCAAAGGTTGTCCATACCAAGGTCAAAAAATGATATCCAATCTCTACTCGGTAAGATAAATTTTGTTAGAAGATTTATTCCAAATTTCACTGAGTTAGTAAAACACATAGCGTCTATGCTAAAAAAGGGATCCAAGATAAAGTGGACAGATAATGCAAGAAGTTCATTTCAGGATATCAAACAAGCTATCATGGAATCCCCCACTCTAATCAGTCTGGACTACACCAAGAACTTCTATATTTTGTCCTTTGCTTCCTATGACATGGTGGCAGCAGTTTTGTTACAAAAAGATGATGAAAGTCTTGATCACCCAGTGGCCTTTTTCAACAAAACACTCAGAGACATTGAACTAAGGTATGATCCTATAGAAAAACAAGCTTATGCTCTCATCAAGTCTTTAAAATCTTTCAAAATTTATATCCTCCATGCAAAAGTTATCGCCTATGTTCCTTCATGCTCTGTGAAGGATGTTTTGACTCAGCCTGATATTGATGGGAAGAGAGCTAAATGGATCATAAAACTAATCAAGTTCGACATAGAAGTGAAGCCCACTAAGCTGGTAAAAGGCCAAGTTCTTGCCAAGATTTTGACAGAAGAAAACTGTGATCTTTTGGACATAAACTCCTGAACTTAGCATGACTCAAGCCCGAGCCCTTAAGCTCAGAGCAATCAAATTTTGCATTTATAATAATCTTTTGTATTGGAAAGATCTTGTTGGTTTACTACTAAGATGTTTATACAAAGAAGAGTTAGTTGAAGTTATAAATCAGTTTCATTCAAGTATTTGTGGAGGCCACCATTACTAGAAGACCACAGCTCATAAGATATTAAGGGTTGGGTACTATTGTCCTTTTCTTTTTTCAGATGTGTGTGCCTTTGTGAAATCTTGTGATAAATGTCAAAGATTCATAGGAAAACAACAACTAAAATATCTACCCCTGCGACCTATTGTAGTGAGTGGTCCTTTTCAACAGTGGGGTTTGGATTTTATAGGTGAAATTAATCCTTCATCTAGTGGTCAACATAAATAGATCTTGGTAGCGACTGACTATTTTACAAAATGTATAGAGGTAATCCCCACCAGGAATCCCACTCATCAGGTCATCATGAAATTTATTTATGAGAACATCCTAAGCAGATTCGGTTGCCCAAAAAGGCTAGTAACAGATAATGCAATAGATTTCAAAGCTGATGCATTGGTTGACATGTGTAAATCAATAAACATTCAATTGGTACATTCTACCCCCTACTACCCTCAAGGTAATGGCCTCGCAAATTCATCCAATAAGAGTCTAATCAAAATCATCAAAAAGCTATTGGAGGAGAATCAAAAGAGTTGGGATTCTAAACTAAAGTTTTCTCTTTGGGCAGACAGAGTAACTAACAAGAAATCCATAGGAACTTCTCTCTTCAAACTAGTCTATGGTACTGATGCAATTTTCCCTATTCAATTAGTTTTACCAGTGGCAAAATTTTTTCAGGAAGAGGAAACCAAATCAAATGATATGGTAAGAAGAATGCTTGACTTGGTAGAACTTCAGCAGGTCATAGAACAGCTGGTGGATAAATCAGAGGCTCATCAGAAGCGGATCAAGGACACTTTTGAAAGAAAGGAAAAGGTGGATGATTTTCAGGTTGGTGACTGGGTTCTGAAATGGGATGCCCTCGGACAAGATAAAGGAAAACACGACAAGTTTAACTCTTTGTAGACCGGTCCTTTCACGATAACTCAAGTATAGCACAACAACACCTTCATTCTACAAAATCTGGGAGGTGAAGAAATGTTTGGTAGCCCAGTTAACGGGCGTTTTCTGAAACTTTATTTTTTCTAAGGCTTTGGAGCCTTGTCATTGTAATTTTATTTTTTTAGCTTTTTTGTTTCTACAGAATAACTCCATGCCCAATGGAAACCCTAGTGGACAGTTTTAAATTTTCTTTTCTCAGGAAAGGAATTGGTTTTGTGGTTCTTGAAACCTCACAGGGAGGCTTTCACCCCCAATAGGAGAAAATGTTATCTACTCAAATAAATCAATCGAGATTTTTCATTTTAGCTGATAGGGAGTATTTTTAAAAAGGTACTTTTTAAATTTTTAAAGGTTCATTTTTCGAAGCTTTACTCATGTAATAAGGTTTAAGTAAAAGTTCGTTTAGTTTGTGTTTGATCAAATTCAAATCTCAGGTTTTGGTGGCTTAGGTGAACATACTGATTGTTCATTATCCACCGAAAGCCTTAGCTTTCGGAAGCTTAAATAAAGAAATCCAGGGCCATTTTAGCCATCGAAATCGTTGAAGAAGGTAAAGACCAAGCACGTCATATCACATGTTTCAAACGATGGGTGCGACATTTCCATGATTGCACAAGCCACCAAAAGGACTGGAGAAGGAACTGTTCATGACCAGAAAGATGATCCCACTATGATATGAGCGAATCTATCATCATCACTATATCATTAATTCATACGTCGTTGTACTTCCCATTGAGTTAATTTATTCGACATGACTTCTGCACATCATCAACCATTTCGCCGCACTCCTTGTAGTCAGTGCCACGATTCAAAAACTCTCCCCAGTTTTCTCAATTTTAGCTCAGTCGAACCGATTATCGCTAAGTTTACGCACTGTAACTCTGCCCGAAATCCACTCCTGCGATCAAAGGTGTGCGAAAACGTCATGGAAAATGAAGAAAGGAATGTCTACACTGAGGAAGGAGCTTAACGATATCGGTTACCTGGAATCCCATCCCGAGGTATGTCAAATGTTCAAGGACGCAGGGTGTTACAATTTTTGTAAAAAAATACAGAGCTTTAATTAGCAGGTGGCAGATGCTTTCGCTCTAAATTTTGATAGAAAGAAAGCAATCATCGATCGGGACGAATTCAAAATTGATGAAGCCCTCATAGCCGAATTCACAGAGCTTCCCACGACTAGAGATAAATGGTTTTAAACCACTTTGATTAAGAATGTTGAGTTCATGACTTATTTAAAACCAGAACATAGGGGTTTGATTTGGAAGAAAGATATTCCTGTATCTTTCCTTGAAGAGAAATGGCAGTAGTTATTGAAGGCTATAATGGTTTATATAACCTGTGAAGGGCGATACAACAGGGTGATGATTTATCATTTCAAACTTATAAACCATTTGACAGGTAGAAACCCACTTAATCTGCCCTATTTCCTCCACCGAATCTTATCCAAGATGGCTCATCAAGTCAAGGCCAAACCCAGTCAAGTTGCAGGTAGATTATCCTACCATAGTTTAATCAAACTGTTGGTTTCTGAGATTTTTCAAAGAAAGGGTAAATAATGGAATTATTTCCTATTCTAGAATGATTTCCAGATTGAGGTTCATCCAGAGGGAAAAAAGAGTCCTCATTCCAAGAAATCCTCCACTCCCAGAAGTGGAAAGAGAAGGAGAAGAGTTATCTCTCCAACCCCAGTCAATCAACCCTCTCCTTCCCCTAAGTTGAGAAAAATTGAAAAGAAATTGAATTTTAATAGTGAGGAGGAAGAGGTCAGTGAAGTCCCAGTGAGAAAAAATGTTCTCAATCTCCCTTACTCAGACTCGGAAGATGAAGAGCAACAATTGGAAATAGGGCATGACGATTCAGTTACCATAGGACGTGACAACTCTATTTTTGTGGACATATACACAACAAGTTATGAGAACCTTCCATCACCTACTCCCCAAGAAGAACAAGAGCCACAAGCTGCAGAGGCCTCATCCAAAAAATGAGTGAAGAAGAATAAATCAAAGGAAATCAAGAAGCTTAAGAAGAAGCTAGTTGAGCAAGAGGTACTTGAAAGGGTAATAAAAACTAGGTACGAAACCCTATCAAAAAAATTTGCATAAAGCAATTCAGCTTTGTAAAGACTAGCCCATGAAAGCATAAAGGAGAAGAAAAAGAAAAACAATATTGTAAAGGACTACAACATCTTATGGAGAGTAGCCCAGGGTTTGAAGAAAAAGGTCAGGGCTTTGAGGAAAAAAGAAATGGTTGCAAAACACCAAGCTCATTCTTGTCTTGAGACCCTTACAGAGGTGGCAATTCAATGCAATGAACCAGAAGCAACCAGTAACCCCAAAAATCTTGAGCAATATACAGAAAACTAAAATGATCAGACCTGAGGCGTTTTTGAGCTGAGACAAGGGTATTTTTGAAATTTTGATAATCTCAGGTTTCAGTGGCTTAAGTGAACATATCGATTGTTCATTAGCCATCGAAAGCAGATATTTCAGTAGCTAATCGGCCCGAATTCCATTTTCCCTAACTACTGAAAGCACTGATAAGGAATAAAGCTAATGCTTTTGCACAGATCCAAGTTTTTCTTGCTCAAAAGAGTAAAAAATGGTTCCAATCATTGGAAGATAATTAATGACATCTTTATCAAGTGTTTGTTTTTGTTTTGAAGATGTTTTAAAAGACAGAAAAGTTAAGCAACGGTTAGCTATTGTCAAGGAGATAAGACTGTTGACTGTCAACAGGTGTCAAGCTCGACTCCTCCCATATCACATGAGATCCATCATCCTCGAAAGGCTTACTACACTTGCCTAGAATCTAAAGAACTTAAAGAGAAATCGAGAAGTTGAATTGATCTAGTCTACTTAAAACAATTATTGATTTTCTATATTTAGCAAAGTTTGATCCAGTAATATAGGATCTGGAAACTGTTTGTAAACAGCTATAAAGCCAAGAACATATGATGAACACAGGGTTTGATTTTGAGTTCTATAATCTATTGTTTTTGTATGAAAGACACTTTCTTTAATATATTAAGCCTGCAAGCTTCTTTCATTTGCTATTGTCAGACTCTCCTTCATCTTTGTCTATGCATATGAGTTGAAATTGTTCTTTTGTCTATGTTTAATGGTCCCATGGTAACTGTCATATTACTTTTGACTGTTAAGAAAGAATCATAAGCATCTTTGTCTAGTTTGTTGACCCATCATATATATTGCCTATGTATGTTATGGTTAACTGATTGGTTTTCTTATCCATTTGTTTTACAAACCTATCTGATAATAGCTCTTGAAGGCCTTGTATTGCATGAATATAGCTAGACTGTCTTGAAGGTACAATCCAAAGATTAGGATATTCATCTTGATCCAAGCCCACACTTATTATTGAGAAAATAGTTACCAAAAGGATTAAGTTACCAGTTATCTTTGACATACAGCCTAGGAGAGTTTCCTGTAGTGATAACAATATCTATATCATCTAGTGTTTTTTCTCATTAAGTACAATTTTGTATTGGGTTTTAATACTTTACTATTCAAACTTAATAGGAGGTTGAAATCTGAGTTTGATATAGTGATTTTCTGAGCTATATTTTCAACACTATCCAATCCAATAAACATTCACCACTTCTTCACTGACATTCTAGCCTAGTTTCCATGTGGTTGCTCTTATCCTTCATTAAGGGTTTAACCAAAAAAGGGTTGGTATCCCTTTTCCTTCATTAAGGGTGCGACTGAAAGGCTTGGTTTCACTTTTCCTTCATTATGGGTGTGACCAAAAGGATTGGTGTAATTTCTGTCCTACCAGGTCACGACCGGGTCACCCTGTCTATGTGTATAGGTCGCGACTGAGTCTAGTAGATCCTATTTTTGGATTTGGTTTCGGTGAATGATACTTCCCAATGATTTCTTGGGGTTTATCCTCAAGAATACTTCCATTATGAGCTATATAATATTATCCTAATAACTACATGGCCTTATCCCTAAATACCTATAAGAACCAAGCCATTTCCCATAGGGACGGGGAGCAAAGAGATAGCAAGGTTACTATGGTGATTTTGTTGCAAGACTTTGGAAAGGATCTTGGAAGGATACCATTGCATCATCTTCTCATTTGTAATTTGTAATATTGCTTCTTTGATTAATAAAATACATATTGGATGTTTCTCTCTATCTAATTTTTCATACAATTTTATGTATTCATTGGTAGAGAATTATTATAATTATGTGTTATGATATGTTATTAGATACGTTTTCAATCCATGCATGATTTATTTGATGTTTGGGAGGATTTCATATTCTTTGGCGGTTTTCATGTATGAATCAGATCTAGGAACATCCTTAGTTTATGTCTCTATTCTTGTCTTAGGCGCAGGTAGAACCTAAGGGAGCTCAGCTCCTGTAGGGTGAAAAATCCCTACAACACTAGGAATGGACCTAACCAATACATGCACAAATTTCTTGGATGTTTATGATAATGCATGCCATAGAGGATTACCTTATCCCCTTGCACAAACCTCTTGGACTTAATGTTTCTATCATGCTAGGATTTATGCCTAGCTTTTTCCACTGACTGATGAAAATCGGATAAGAATATGGTTTCTTCAAGTTCCTACAAGTATGAAATCTTTTGTGCAACTGATTCATCATTTTTCATATGTGTAGCTTGTGCTATATAGAGACTAGGGGTGATAAACTCTACAAGTATAAAAACTTCCTTACCATAAATCAACTAAAAGGGGGTATACTTGTGAAACTTATCTGTGGTAGTCCTATAAGCCCATAAGACTGTTGGAACTCTATCATCCCAATCCTCCATGTTTTCACAACACACCTTCGTCAGTCCTCTTTCCAAAATCTTGTTGAATGCCTCCACTATCCAATTATATTGTGGATGATAAGGAATGATCTTATGGTGATGAATGAGGAATTATTTCTTCAATGTTTCAATTGTGTTGTTGATGACATGAATTACTTCATCATTGGTTAGGCTCCTAGGAAATCCAAACCGGGAAATAAAGTTCTCAAATAAGAATCTAGTAGTTGTATCTATTGAATAGTCCTAAACTACCTCTGCTTCATCCCACCACATGAGAAAGTCTATTGCGGTGATGATATATCTTCCCTTTGAATGCTTTGTGGGAATATTAATTGGTCCAATAAAGTCAACAACCCACTTCTCAAAGGCCTTCAGTTCTCTCACAGGCTGAAGAGGTAATTCATCTCTACGTGATGCCTTCCCTACTTGTTGGAAAATGTCGCAAGACCTAGCATAATATTTAGCATCCTTGAATAATTTTGGCTACCATAACCTATATTGAAGTACCTTATGTTGGACAACTGAGAAGGGGGTTGAATCAGTTGTTACCATGCTTAAACAATTATGCTTCTTTTAAAATCTTTACAAGGCACTCAATGATGATCACAATAATGCAGGGAAATAAACAATGGCACATTCAACATCAATCACATATATGAGAACCACAGAGACAGTTATTTCCCAAGGAAACCCATACAGGGTAAAAACCTCTTCTTCTTTATATGATGAGTATTAATTACATTCTTTACATTATCATACATATGAGAACCAACTCATTGTGAGGCTACAACCTCTGTTTTGCAAGCTGCAACCTACTGAGAGCACCAACTCTCTATTTTTCTCTAGCACCCACTAGAAGGAAGCACCAACTCCCTGGTTTCTCTAGAACCAACTAGAAGGAAGCACCCACTCCCTGTGTTCAAACACCCACTTGAACCTCTGAGGACACCAGTCCTCCCTAGCACCTCCCAACCACCCTAGATTATGAATATGAAATACTGAAATCTATTACAGTGATATAGTGTTCAATAACAGCTTACCAGTCTTATCACTGTTCTGCAAAATTTTGCTACTCAGACTTCCTCACTGTCTTCCTGCATGCATCCGCTGCCCATTTTGTTCTTCTTATTTTTATGCTTTGTGTGCCATGTCCATTTTCTACACAGTTCTTATTCTTTTCTTTTCAGGTGCTGCACTCTTATCCTTCTTCATACATGAATCACCTTCAACAACAACATCCACAACAACTCCAGTAACAACAGCCACCTCATCTCTTCTATGTACTTTGTATTTATAGCTTATTTTTTTGTGCACCTTGTGCATGCAATGCGTGCAATACCTATGCATACTCATACCACGTCGATATCCTCCACAACTCGAGTTCTCTGTCTGATCATCATCGTGACTCTTCAGCTTCTCTGGCCATTTTTCCACTCATTCATCATCACTGTATGTTATGCTGAGATTCCTCAGCCTCTCTGGCAGTTGAGACTCTTTGTCTTCTCTGTGACAGTCGAGCTCACCTTCTCTGTTCCATTTATAGGCTTCAATGCTCATCCATCTGTCAATCGCCTCCACGAGCATCTTCATCCCTCCTGAAGATTCCCGGAGACTCTTCATCTCCTTTGTCAATCACCCCAAAGTGTCTTCGAGTCCTCTGGCAGAAACCATCATGGTTTCTGGCAGTTACACTGTGACGTGCAACAATATCCCTCCGATATCCTTCAGTTTCATCTTCACTGTTGAATTATCTCTAAAGGATATCGTTGTGATTTATGCGTTTCTCACTTTGGAAATTCAGATATTCTGCGATGAGGCATCTTGACTCTTCATGTCGTGAGTTCTGAAACTCCGAAATGGACCTTTTCTATGCTATTTCCTTCCTTTATATGACCAGGGCTATGACCAAGCGCTTGTTCATAACGTGCTTTTCACGATTTCGCATTTCTCCTTTTCGTTAATTCCGTTGTGAAGTTTCTCTACTTTCCAAGTCGCAATCCCTGAAATGCCGAAAAGGAGCGTGTCTGCACGTACTCTTATATTTATCTCTTCGATGGTGTGACCATCGGATGAGACCACATGCTTATGCATAAAGCACTTTTGTTATTTTTCATTTTGTGAATCTGGAGATGAGGCATCTCGACTCTCCAAGTCACGATCCCCGAAACCCCAAAATGGAGCTTATCTGAACTGACTCCTTCCCTTCTCGTGACCACCGGCGGTGACCACAGGTTACAACAACATTTCACCTTTTTGGTATTTCATCATTCGTACCAGACATAATCCCCAAAATTCCAAGGCAGAGTTTATCTACACTAGGTCCTTCCTCCACGTGACCATAGGCGGTGACCACTGTCTGCGCTAAAAGGCGCTTCAAACTCATGATCTTCATCAACCCTGATCGACGGTCAATGATCTCGATGAATCAACGGTCTAGATATTTTCACTATCTCGCATTGCGTTGTTTCTTAGATGGAGGCTCTCGTCACTCCAAGTCGCGATAGGAAAAACTCCGACATGGAGCTCAGATCGAGGGTCCATGTTCTAGGTGATCTGACGGTCCTGATATTTTCGCGATCTCGCATCTCGCAGTTCCTTAGATGTGGGTTCTTGTCACTCCAAGTCGCAATAGGCGAAGCTCTGAGATGGATCTTAGATCAACAGTCTAGAACCCTTGGTGATCTGACGGTCCAAATCTTATTGTGAGTTTGCATCTCGTGATTCCTGTGATGGAGGTTCTCGTCACTCCAAGTTGCGATAGGCGAAGCTCCAAGATGGAACTCAGATTGACGGTCCAGAATCCTTGGTGATCTGATGGTCAATATATTTTTGTGATCTCACATATCATGAGTTTAAACCTCTTTCCTTTGGATTTCATGACTTGCGAAACTCCAAAATGGAGTCATTGTGGTTCTCTGATCTTTTGCCACGCATTTTCTTGATCAACTATCCACGACTATCCCCGATAGACAATCAGGATTCCTTCACAGCTTTGGAGAGTTGGATGACTCTTGGACTTAGTCACCTTATATATTCACGATATATAATGGCTATTGAGCCCTCGTAGATAATCCAAATCCTACGGCCCAGATCTTCTCAGGATTTCACCACTTCGCGATTTCACCGCTTCGCGATTTTGTCCACCTTCGCGATTTTGCCGCTTCGTGATTTTGCCACTTCGCCGTGTAATGAATGTGCAGGTCCTCCCTGATCCAATGATGGATGTACCCCACACTTAGATCGAACACCTGAGATCTATTCTCGTCTACTGCATGCTACTCTTCTTTGAATTCATATCTGACAGTCATCGGGGATTCTGAATAAGATCCAACATTCATTGTTGCTCATCCTCTTCCATTATCACTGCACTATTGATCATGCTGATCTTTTCCATCATTGTTCTTTCCATAAATGACAAGCTTACTCTAAACTATAGACCTTCCAACAATCTCCCCCTTTCGCATTGATGGCAACCCTGAACGACTGCGCTAATCTATTTGGACCTCCAACTGTAGCATCCGATCCGGACCGCTCCTTTTCTCCCCCTTTGACATCAATGTCAAAGAAAACATGCTCCCCATGAGTTGTTGCAGTAATTTTATGAGGTATCAGATATGCACTCAATACAAGACTCCCCCTGACAGGATGGACTTTCTTACATGTGAGACGGGATAACACCCAGCTTCTGTCTGAGATATTCAAATGGTGTCTTGGGTAGAGGTTTAGTAAAAATGTTTGCAATTTGTTCTGTGGTTGGAATGTAATGGACCTGAACAATTTGATTAGAGACCTGCTCTCTCAGAAAATGATATTTTATGGGAATATGCTTGGTCTTGGAGTGGAAGACATGATTTTTAGACACACTGATGGCACTAGTGTTATCACTATGAATTGGGATCAGTGCAGTGTATTTTACCTCCAAGTCTACAAGTGTCTGAATCATCCATAATACCTGAGTGCAACAGGTAGCAGCAACAATGTAATCTTCCTCTGTGGTTGATAAAGAAATGGAACCTTGCTTTTTACTAAGCCAGTCTACTAAGGAGTCACCCAGGAAGAATGTTCCTCCACTGGTGCTTTTTCTCTCATCAACACAGTTTGCCCAATCTGCATCTGAATAAGCAGTCAACTGAAGA
>SNQJ01S0104021.1:0-21025 GCA_010110895.2 Picea sitchensis | reverse complement strand
CTGGGTCTACTAGAGGTATGGTTACCCTCATACTCCTTGGATACCCTACCATGGATTCAATCTTCATTGATTGTTCCAAAACATCTATCAAGGTGGCTATCCTTTGTTGCGTTAAGGGGATTCATGTCAAGGGTATCATACCTCAGATGTACCATTCCCTCTGATGATATTCATGAATTGGATGCACTAATATCCCAATAGTGTCCTTAAACTTATGACCATACTCCCATGCAGAATCACCCTCTCTTTGCAGAATCTATCGTAACTCAGAGAGAACTTGCTACTCTAACTAAGGTATCTAGAATTCATCGATGAATTTCTGATGCACCTGGTTAAGGATAAAGGCTTGTCCTTGCAACCCAGGATCAATATCCTTCATGTACCACTTGAGGGCATGAATCCTTAAAGTAGTCTGGAATTATACTATCTTGTTCAAATATAGAGTCCCCCTGGACCTCCAGATGGCCTCTTATAGGAACCCATTTTGTTCTACATCCTCATCTCCTTTATGCTAGAATTCTAGGTATTGGGCGATCGAGCCTCCCATGTGTCCAACCATTCTGTATCTTATTGTTCTTGCCAAAATGAATCCTAATGGAATTGGTTACAATCTTCCAGAAGACCCTAATATCCTCCCACTGTTCACAATTGTGGGTTTTGACGAAATGACTAAATTTGACAGAATAGAAATTGCATGAGTATGTAGTACAGATCGTACCAAGGGTATAGAGGGTTCCTAGGGGATGGGCGAGTCGGGGCTGGTTACACTGACTTCCGTGAGGGTTTCTTGGATCTGGGGTGTCTTTTTTTCTTTCTCTGGAGCAACCTTCTCCGCCTCATTCCCGAATCCTCTTGATATCTGGGTTAAAACTTCTTTTTATTTTGTAAGATCCATAACTTCTTTGTCTTCCCTTGCTTCTATGCACTCTTCTTCTCATCCACCCACCTGGGGACTTATTTCTCTCCATGCTTCTCTTTCCTGTAATCTTAGATTGGCCAATATTTCTTGTCTTCACAACTTCCACAAATCTTCCATCTTTATTTCATTTATTTTCCCTAGTTCTATTTATTTCCGCAACACCTCATACTGCATCGTTGATTTCTTTACCTTTCCCCACTGTTGGACTTATGGGCTGACCCATGTTCTACCTTAGTTCTCCAAAAAAAACCTTAGCACCATTGTCCCTTTTGGTAAACTAGAAGGCTACACCACACACAGAGTGCACAACACAATCTCACCCGAGATGGTTTATGGGCTATTGCACGATGCAAATGTCTGCAGTCATGGAAGGGATTGGGGGATGTTCTTTCTTACTTCTTATTATTATTTCTACTTAACCATACATTTTATTCTACCATTCATCAGATCCATTCATTTATTCATTTGCATATTTAATCTAGTGTGCACTGTAAGTAAATCACCCATTCATCTAAGTAACCATTCAATAATAACTATAGAAATAACACATCAAAAAACATTACACACATGGTTTTACCATAGTTCACCCCCCATAGGGCTACGTCCACAGAGATATTCTACTTATTTATTCTTATTCATCAAAAAGTACTACATGCATTACATTAGAGTAGTGAGTACTGAGGCAGACCAGTATCGCACCAAGATCCACATCTTATGACTTGACCCTCAGCTACTTTGACCTCATCATATCTCTACATCTCTCAAAAAGACTCCAACTTACAAAGTCTACAAAAAGGTTCTCCCAAACAAACAAGATATTACCGTCGATCAATAGATTCCTATCACCATGATTGATTATTCTCTAATATCCCTTATACCCTTTATTTATATTACAAAAGTGGGTTAGAAACTCATACAATCCATCATAAAACCCTAACCCTAACTAGGCTAGGTTTTTCCACTTTTGTGTTGGATTTTCGTAAATCCTACTACACGCACTGCTTTTCCTCAAAATGTGGCTTGATGTTCTGCCTCGCTTGTTGTGTTGTCCTCCATACCTACCTACTCCAACATGACCCCAGAACTAACATGTGGCTCATCCTGAGCCACATTATCCTCAATGCACCTTCTTCAGCGCTACCTCCAACACATGAAACTTTTTTCCTAATTATGTCGCATTTTCTTTGGCCTCTGCACTCTTCCCTACTAATGTCTCTAAACCTTGTGTTGTAATGTGCTCTCCTAATACTTCTTTGATTTTCGTCAGTGCTTGTTCCCATTTTCCCTTCTCCGCTTAGATATTGTCAATCATCCCTTTTGCTTGTTGCTGGAATGGCTCCAACGAATCCTGCCTTGCTTGTTTATGCTCCTGCACAGTATTTACGTCTCCTTGCAATTTCTTCAACTCCTGTGGTTCATTCATTTTAAGGGAGACTTATATGTTTTTTTGTCTTTTATTCAAGTCCTGAGTCACCAAGTTTAGTTTTTCCTCCTTCTTCTCCAATTGTTGTATTGTGTTGTCATGTTCTTGGCTTGTCCACATCTGTGCAATCCTGTTATATAGTTCTACCACTTCTTTCACCTCATGTGCTATACTCTCTACATGCATAGTAGCCTATTCTTCCCTCTTTTCTCGCACTTACGAAGGTGTGCTTGAAGTTAAATTCTCTATTAAATTCGTTATTTATGGCTTGTAATTCTCCATAGTCTACGCAATTTGTTGTATATTCACTTTTATTGTAACCTCATGTTCCTACGCACAGTCGAGTATACTCCTATATACCTCTGTGAGTTTCTTCTCCAGATTTTTCTCGCACTGCTTCTCTTCCTCCTTTACCATATTGGTTTTCTCACATGTTACTTGTAGAACCTTCTTCACCTCGCAATCGATTGCTAGGTTGGTGGAATCTTCCCTAGCTTGTTATTTCTTCCTACATTATACTTTCTTGCAGTCCATATAGCTCCTTTGTGGGTATTTTTTCCATGACCAACTCCATATGCTCCACATCCTTTACTGGTCTCTATGTTGTTTGTTCATCCATATCCAACATGTCTTGTGTGACCATGAATTTGTCACTGCTCATTACTATTGTCTTCATGGTATCTTCCTACTCCTTTTTCGTTAAAGTTTCCTATTCTTACTCTATCTATTGTACTGTTGGATGATGTGTTGCATTTATTTGTATCCTTTTTAAGATGTCATGAACTTCCACCAATTTTTCCATGATCTCCTCCCTTTGTGCCTTTGTTGTGTATACTATGTCTTCTCCTCTATCTTGGACTTTGTCTTCCACTAACTTGACATCATCCTTTGTGATAGTGATCATTAGAGGATTTTTGTGGTACTTCATCTTTTTCCTAATTTCTGCTTCTTGTTCTCTCATTCTCTTCTTAGTTGGGGTTGAGGTCTGTGACTCAATTTTCATCTTTTATTTTTCCACCTATTTTTCTTCTTGTGGATGAGAACTATCCTTCTCCCCATCGCCTTTGACCTCTGTCCTTCATACTGTCTCTTTTTTCCTAGGATTTTTGGTGGTTGCACTGCTTCCTAAATATTGGCCGCGCTCTGCAACCTTTCTAGTGTTTTCAGTTGGACTGCTTGTCTTTTTCGATGTTCTTGCTGCTGTTGGATCCTTCAATTTAATTCCCTTATTTTTTTTCATTGGAACCTTCGCCTGCATGGGACAGTCTTTCATAATCTAGTCTACTTCTTCCTTTGTTGTGCAATATCTCATTTCCAACCACTTATTCTTTGGGTCCCTTGTGGCATGGATCCATAAGTGATGTCTTGATTCTTTTAAATTTTCAATGCCTTCATTATCCTTCACCAATTCCATTGGGATACTCCATAGATTTGTTGTCTTTTGTTGCATATCCTCCAATAACATGGAGAATACTGTGTTTCTATCCTATTGGTTCTTGGGTTCCTTTGCTTTCCACAATGTTTCGTAGTGTGTTGCATAACACTTTCCCTTCATGTATAGGAAAGAATAAAAATCAGGCTCCTTCCAACCCACCAATGCGATCATAATTAGCAACCAGGAGTAATGGAATTCCATTCCATTATCATGTGCATATCGACATTCTACCAAGAACTGGTTCAATATATATGGTTCCCAGCTAAAAACTGCGCCCTTTGCACACTACGCAACTACTTCTATTACTCCTCCTAGGGCTTCTTCCTTTTTTCACTTTCTCAACAGTTTGAAGACCATCAATTTTGTGGCAAACCTTGTTCCCTGATCGTTACTGTCCTTAATGATGAGTCCTCAGGTGCCCCTATTTTTCTCAAATTATGTTTTCACTTGTTCTGTGATCTCTTTATCCCTAGATTTATTGTCTAGGTAGTCCTTTGGATTTACTCCACTAACATGAAATACTATGATATTTTCTATGAGATCCATGTTGATGTGGAATAGCCTATCCATCCACATGATACCTCCATGTACCCTATCCAATAATTGTTTCATGCACAGTCCTACATTTTTACTACGCCCAAAATTTGGTATATCTAATAGATTCATCACACCCAAATTATAAAGACTCATGACCCACTGCACAGAATCCATAATGGATTTCCCTAGTAGTCCAACCTCCCCCCTGTCCTCCAAGTATACTTCCTGCGTGAATTCTGGAAAACAAATTCTACCTCCAAGTCTACACATTTTTTGGCACCTTCCCCAACATGTCTTCCACTGCGACTACAACATCTGGAAGATGGGGTAATGTAATGTCCATTGCGCTTGGTGATTTCCTCTTTTGACCTGCAGCTAGGGTTTCCTTTATGGATTCATTCTCATGTTTGTATTATTTCTCTCCCTCCACATCCTTTTGGCCTATGATGTCTTCCACTAGGAATTTGTCTGCCTTCTCTTTCTGCTTCTTTTTTTCCTTTTCCTTTGTCGCTACAAGGTTTTCAGAACTAGGGTTCATGCTACTGTTAGGGTTTTAAGCACTTGGAACCACTTGCACCTATTCCACCATTGATAATTATTCCTCTACTCTAGTGGGATTGATTGATTCAGCCTCAGAAGTTGTTTTTGGAACACATATATATTTCTAAACTTTAGACTTTAAATATATTTCATTCCCATTTAAAATAAAAAAAATGCATGCTTGATTCTCACCGTCGATGAAGTCTTCCATCTAATCAAATGATCCTAATCTCTTAGGATTTATGGAGACTCCTACTCGTTAAATATTCAAATCACTAAAGGATAATTTGGAGTTTTGAGTTTTTTCGTACTTTAGGCATTTCAACATGCCCCACCTTCAAAGCCTGGAAACGTGAAAAGCGTTCGATCGTAGTCACCATACACACGTATACCTTCCTAAGCTTTAATACATAACTATGGGAAGTGACCCTTCAGGAAAATGATAGAAGATCTAACTTGCAAATCTACGAAACACGAAGTCCCAAAATATTAAACCTTGGTTAAATAAATTAATCTCAATTAAAGGTAATTAATAGCTTTGCACACTCTGAGTTCAGATATCTACCATCCATCGCATCCTAAATTCACGAAACCCGAACTCTCGAAATGTCTTAAGTATTAAATAGAGTTAATTAAAGATTAAAGACAAATAGCGAATAATTAATCACTTCATGGTTTCGAGCTTAGGAAATCATATATTGCGTTGTTATCGGGTACCCCGAGGTTCGAAGGCTCGAAAAGAGTTAAGGTTAAATATGATTAATTAATAGGTTAAACACTATTATCTCATGTTAATTTTTCGTTGAATCTTAGTTCAGGTAAATTTAAATTTCATCTGTGCATATCTCGATCATGAACTACCAAACATTAATGGCATTAATATTCGATCTAGGGAAAATGATTTCAAATAAGATCTCGGATCATTGCCCAAAATATTTTGATTAAGGAAAGTAAACACATTGTTAGTAAAGGTATACACAAATCGATGCATTTAAGTTGAAAAAGATATTGCATTCTGAATTCCATTCATGTTTTTCACAAAGAAATCTTTAGCAAGATAAGAAGTTTTGCGCATTTGCTGTGATAGGTAACACAATGCTGAGTTTACTACTATCATGGCTCCATGAAAAATGGTTAAAGAGACTAGTGAGAGCTTGAGACAAAACACATATGTCCTCTTGGACACATCGCCGAGAGTTGTGGAGACCATAAGAACCTGGACACAGGTCTGTGATATCCTACAATATGAGCTGAGAAACTGTCCAGAAGAGTCAGATTATGAGGGGACCAAAACTCAGGAAACGAAGATCAAATACATACCCCAATCAGAGATGCATAAGATAGCCACATATTAGAGGCTCATGCATATATGACATGATAGGTTGGGCCTTAGAGAGCGTTGATGTCTCATTAGGACCATCCACAATTCCGCAGAGGACATTTGGATATTTCCGACCAAAACATGTACAGGTGATGTACAAATTGTTCCCATCATTCAAACACAGTTATAATGTTTCTTTCTTGAAAGAGTTCGATGAAGAAGAGTGCCCAAAAGGTGTAAAGAATTACCCTGAATTGATCAAGGATTGGTGGGCATACGATATAAATTGAATGACACCCATGGCATGTACACCAATGCTTCATTAGACACTCATATGATGTATGTAGCCGCTGATGTTATGTAGACTTTTTTGGAAGGAAAACTCTGCTCATTTCTTGTTATCATGGGTATTGATCATGCATGAATTTCTAGAGGGGTTTTCTTTCAATTGGGCCAATATATTGTCAGACAGTTTGGCCAAGGAAATCATGGAATATCAATCATTGAAAGCCAAAGGACGACCCACCTTGTTTTGACATGTGAGGCGCACCTTATGGACACCATTTGGTTTATGACACCTTTTCCTTTGATCGGTTGGAGTTGGAATCCGACCAGCAGCAATGAACCAATACATTTATATCACTCCAAATTGTGGGAGGATAAATTGAAGGAATTATTCTACAAAATATGAAACTATGTGGTGGTGTCGATTCATATCTCTATATATGAACACACCTCCTACGATTTTAGACCATATAGTGGCCAACTTGGGAAAATAGTGGATTGGTACATTGAAGAACACTTCTCTTACATCAAGGTCTTTGGATGTTCTGTTCCTCCACACGCCTGATATTTCTACCAGATCGATTGGTGTGCTGGGAGGTAGAACATCAAACTGTGCCAGGAGGAGTTAGTAAAGATATCAAGGAAGCGCAGAAACAACTGTGGCCCACCTTTCCTTTCCAGGTTGGTACTTTCTCACCGTTAGATTTTGGCCACTCAAAGGTAGAGGCTACGTCCCTAGAAGACATTAAGCTTGTTAAAATTGAATTCAAGAAACATGATCCCCAAAGATCGTGGGAAATCACATGGCTCTTTACAATATGAAGAGATACGAGCATGAATATTACCCACAGGATGAAATATTCTAAAGGGGAAAAATCTTATCAGGAAGTGTTTATCTGAGTCCAGAATCTAGCTCCAAATGAATTACTCAAGTTGCATAATTTTCACAGATACCGAAGAAACAGTTTTCCCAAAGTCTTAAAGGAAGAATTTATGACATATCTAGCCACACACAAAGTTGGAACCCAGAAGTTAGAAGAAGGAAGTTCGAGGTAGATGAAACATTCAAGAAAATTTGGTGAAAATAGATGTTTTGACATAGAGGGAAAATACTACACCATCAAATCAACCCGATGATCAAAGCTCAGCGAATCTTTGATCAAAAAGGAAGAAGGAGATCATGGTTTACGCACCCGGCGTTGTCTACTAATCTGGGAAACCATAGACCATAAAATAGGTGACCCTAATGTATGCTGACCCTTTACCGAATCGGTCGGGGAACCCAAGTCTTTGAAGTAGTGTTTATAGGAATCGCGCCTGGCCCCGGTCCCGAAGAGATGCCTCCTTCAGCTTGCGGAATAGGGAGGTTGTGGTAAAAGAAACATACCTAAAGGAGGGTGCAACTATCAAGAGACACGGGGTACTATTTGGTGGGCCGAGACTTAGAAGAGGCAGTTTTCGCTATGGAAGTTGAAGGCACATTGGGAGATTTTTCCACAGCAAATCGGTATTTAGTTGGGAATTTGAAGGAACAATTGAAGCAGAAGGACCTACGGGTAGGACAGTTGTAGTTCCAAATGAAGATAGTGGAACAAAATGTGAGGAATGAGATGAATAGGGGTTTTTAGCATATTAGAGCCCGTGACAGACAAGAGATTAAACAAATTAAGATCAGTCTCGATGAAATGCATGAGAATTTACAGGAAAGTAGAGAATCAACCATTCATTAGGGAGTTGTTAGGAACTATTCTGAATAAAATAAACAGATGTCCGAGAACACGGTATAGTAGATATGGCGGTTCCAATCACCGGGGGTGGAGAGGTGCACGAGAATCTAGAATCAACACATCAAATCCTTTTTACTAAGGTAGAAGCTGTCCAAAACCATTAGTGGGTGGTAGACCAATATTTAAATAACATTTTCTTAAAGGAGAGAGGCCATCGCCACTCGAGCTACTTTCCAGGAGGCAGTTATCAAAAAGAAGAAATAGCCCTTGATACCAGATTGTCCCTTTTAGAACAAACTTGGGGTGATATAATACTTAAAACCTAAGAGTCTGATATAGTTGAAAGTAAGAGATTAACCAAGGAAGTGAAGAAATATTGTGAATAAACTTTTCATTCACTCGAAAAAGTCGGACCTCGAGAAAGAGATGTCTGCGAGAGTCACGAGGAGGTTGATATAGCAAAATATCAACTGATTTCCAAGACAAGCATGGAAGAGGCTTGGGATGAAATCTTGCAATTGAAATAAATTGATATGGATTAATAGGTGGATAGTCAATCCTAGTCTATAGCTACAGTCTATATCTTCAGAATACATGAGAATGGAATATAGGCTTCCTCACATAGAAAACCGAATTATAACCGCTTGAAATGAATGACCCACAATATAGCCTTCAGATTGATGGTGCAATTCCTTGGGAAGATGTGTTGATTATTAGAAAGGAAAGCCAACACATCACGGGTACAAATGGGATGCGATGGGCATATCATGTATACAAGAGTCATGATTCAAGGCCAAGCTATTTCTAAGATGGTGAACAAAGAATATCTTACGTGACGAAGATTGAAGTGAGGAATGAAACTCTTGATTTGCAATATTGTAATATTTACTATTTGAGTATGATAATTCCAATCGCTTAGGGTTGAGATCATTTTGTATAAATGCATAGTCGAAAGACTTAACACATGATAGCTTCTTGTGGTATTGTAACTAAGAACTCACTCCTTTTTGTGAGTATTAATACAAAAGGATGTGAAGCGGGGATTCCAATTTTTGTGGAGTTTGAGTTATGTTCTCCTTTTGTATTCCATATCTATAGTTTTCTTTATGTCACTCCTTGATAAGTGAGTAGTTACAATTTAATTTGGCATCTGTAATAAAGTTTTATCGGTTATTTGATAAACAGCAGTTTTCATATTGTGTTGCTAATAGTAGTACGAGACTGCAAAGTACTTGGATCAACTTGTATCTCTTATATCCTTTAGGTGCATTCTACCTTTCTTCTCTTGTGTACAAAGTGCAAGAATTCATATGTCATTGATTCCTCACTTTGTTTAACAGTTTTGTAAATTTCTCCCACATCACTTGATTTTATTACTCAACTCAAATGACACAACACGACCTCTATCTTGTTCAGTTATTAATTTCATTTTAGGGTTAATTCTTATATAATTAATGAAAGAAAAATCACCTTTTAAAACATCCCTTTATATTTTGATGCCTGAAATTATTCTTTAAACCTTAGGTTTTAATATTAGGAACAACATCTTTTTAGCATAGTTGGCCGGGAGACGGCGAAAGCAGAAGTTATTTTTTGGGAGAGCGACATGGTAGTTTCTCTCTTTGATAGTGAATGAAGATTGAATTCTCTAATTAAGGATATTTTATCTTTCACTTGGTGAATCCATATAGATAAACTAGCATTCGGTAGAAAAAATACTAGGAAGAACCCAGATGAACAACGGAACTACGCATGTATCTGATCCTGAAAAACTATTAAAACAAAGGGGATACCTCAAGAAGACTATCGCATCCACAAGTAATGTTTACCAACCCAAAACTATGCAAACTAATACTAAGGTTCCACTCAAACAATCAACTTCACAAGAAATTTCCACCCAAATCCTCTTAGGAGAAACATCAAGCGATAAATTTGGCTGAAATCATAAAACCCGATTTGGTTATACCCGAGATAAAAGTTGAGACTGATTCGATTGAACCCTTTAATAGAATTAAATGACCCTACCGATACCTTATTTTATTAATATTCTGTTGGTCCCCGAAGTAAAGTTCAACTTCTACGAAGCTGCAGATAATATATCTTATACCCCGAATTACAACTCACATTGGTTCTCTGGTATATATCCTATAAATCCAAGAACCTAGTCAACATTCTCTCTTTTCCCCACCCCTTTTCAGTTTTTTGTCTCTCGTGATTAGGTTTTCGAACCTCTTTAGCATCACAAGAGGTAGCTGAAGGGTCACTACAAGTTTTTTGAAAATCCTCTCTACAATCTCAAATTTCATCCCTAAGATTATCAATGGTTGTTCTTTGGAGGAGGTGAATTATGAGAGAGGTGTGGTGATGGAGGTGGCGGAGGTGCAGGAGGAGGAATTTGGAGAGCTGGAGGGAGGAGGAGGGAAGAGTGATAGAGACCACCCTCACTATCTATAATTTTCTAAAGTAGTCACTAGGTATGCTCCTTTAGTCCTCCTATTCCCCTTCACTGATTTGCAAAGATTATATACAGAAGAGTCAAAATTCACCGGGGAGAAGGATATTTAACTGCCATAGAGAACATAAACTTTTTCGACCAATTCACTTATATCCTTGGCATTGAGCATGGGGATGTTTACTCAGCAATACTTTTGGTGTAGACTTTGAAGGCCAAATGGGAAATAATATGGTTTTGAGAGGGCTCCCGGTAGGTTCCATAATGTCTTATGACGTGCTAGAAAATGCCTTTTTAAGATAGTGGGGATGAAAGAAAGATCACTTGTACTATCTAACAGAATTTAGGGCTCACGAGGAAAGAAATAATTAAAATTGAGTCCTAGGATTCACCCTGAGGTTTAACAAAATCTATCATAAGATTCCAACAAAATTCAAACCCTCTCAACTACTTGACTAAAGTAACGTTCATAGGGGATTTTAAGCGTGACATTGCCCTACTTTTAAGGGAAAGGAGAACTTATACCCTCATGGGAATGCAATATGATGCCATAGAAATCAAATTAGGAGCATGATGGCATATGGAAAATTAAAATCCAAGGTTGAGACCGGAACCAAATAAACTAGATGCTTCATAGAACAAGCTGGGACCCTCCATGTCTGGGAGGTTCATGGAAGACAAAAAGGATAACATGGCTAAGATAATTAAATAATTATCAAAACAAATCTCTATAATGTAGCTAGAACAAGCTAGAATTAGAGTCCATTCACTAAAAATATTTCCAAAGGTCCTAACCCCGAGATCTAGTAGAGACAAGTGAAAAATGAAGACTAAAAGATCAAAACCCCTTTTAAACCATAAAACTTCATGCAAAGTGATGATATACAAGACTATGAAGGGTTAGATGAAGATATAAACAATCTCAATGATGATGATCGAGAACCTCACCCTAACCAGGACAAGATTATGAAGATATTTAGATGTTTGGAAGCGAGGGGCCGACATAAATAATATGGGAGGTACGATTATCAAGAGATTACGACTGCAATGGTCGAGCTTTAACAAAATTATAATTTAAGGCCTAGAGATTAAAATTATACAACTTCTCCATCGAAGAATATCTTGTTGAGAATTAAAATGAATGAGGCAGCTCAACCATCTACTAAAACACAAGCTACCAAAGCAAAAGCAGTTCAAATACAAGATTCTAAAACAAAGGCAGTTGAAACAAAGAAACCATGAGGAATAATAGGCGAGGAAAAGAGAGAAACAAATGTCAACCAGGAGGCGAAGAGACAATTGGAAATTTCAATGCAATTGAAATTAATAAATTAAATTTTGATGCCTGATGTCGATGGCCGAAAAACAGACATATAGAAAACAAATTGCAGAGTTGATAAATTTTTCTGATGTTGAAATTCATGCGGATGTTATTAATTTAGAGGATGATAGAACTACTATAATGTTTGGTATGCATATTGAAAATGATAAAGACCTTGTCCCTCCTTTTTATATTACATTTGATTATTGCATGATCACCCACTCCATAGCGTATGTTTGATTCTGGAGCATCCCACAACTTGATTCCCAAAGTTATTATGGAAAAGCTGGGTCTTGAGGTTACTAGACCACACAGAGATCTATATTCTTTTGATTAAAGAAAGTTTAAGTGTCTTGGTATGATTAAATGTTAATTGGTTAATCTTGGAAAAATCCTTGTGAAGAGAATTCTCATGGATGTATCGCTTGTGATGTTCGTGCAAAGTATGGTATGTTGTTATCTAGGTCTTGGGGTGCAAAAATAGGAGGATCACTTCAGTTGGACATGGCATTGTACTACTATTCCAATTTGATTGGATAGTTCACATGTCTATCTGAGGAAGAAACCAAGTTGGCATATCTTGTAAGAACGGAGAATCAAATAATTACCAGTATATGTCTTTGTCCGAGTTAGGGAATTGTATATTGTCCGATTTATGATGGTTTACGATGAATATCTGTGAGAAGAAAGTTGTAGAAGAAGAAACAAAAAGAAAAATAGAAAAACAAATAAAATGTAAATAGTGTGGGACTTTGGAAAATGGTTTTTGATGGTGCTTCCTCTTGGGAAGGAGAAAGAGCTAGGGTGTTGTTTGGTGGCACCCGGAGAGGAATTCATTATTCCTTTCTCATATATATTATAGTGGGACATAGACTATACTAATAAAGCATGTGAATATGAAGCTCTCTTGTCTTGGGGTTAGAGGTTGCCAAGAAATTGAAAATTGAAAATTTGATAGTTTACAGTGATGCAAAATTAATTGTAAAAAATATAAGGCATTATCGAAGATCAAGGCTAAGGTCATACCGCGAGCTATTACGGGATATGTCTAATGTTTTCTCTTTGTTTAATATTCATCATATTCCCATGGTAGAAAATCAACAAGTTGATTCTCTAACGAAATCAGCTGCTACTTTTATGCCACCAACCGTACTGAAGCTAAAGTATCACATAGAAATGATTCATAGGCCTTCAATATCAAATAATGTACATCACTGGAAAGTCTTTGAAGACAATGGGCAGAAGATCAAGCAAATTTTAGAAATGGTTGATGAATTTTCATAAACGCACATCGACCAGGAAAATCAAAATGACCCTACTTGGATCATGCAGAAAGACAAAGATCCTCAGGAGTTCCAAGATAGTATTGCTAATCATCGCATGTTGGTGTTGAAAATAAATCAGATTCCTAAGGATCTAATTCCTTTAGAAATATTATTATTATTTGGTCAGGGATGATATACCCTAAATTCTACATACAACCTCAACTGAAGAGGTTGAAGATTATGATATAGCCACCAAGGAAACTCCTAAAGCCCGAGGTCAAAATATCTAAATACCTTCCACACACGAGAAATAAAAAGTAAATATGTTGAGTTACTCAAACAATGCAAAGGTATTTTTCTTGGATGTACGATGAAATTTGAAAACTTAGGATGCCTTGTCATCCAGACATAAAATCTCTAAGTTGAGCTTGAGGCATATGTAAAATATTTAGAAGCGAGAAACTTAGGCCGGATAAAACCCTATACTCTTTCACATGTAGAAAAGGAGGTTAAAAACTCCTTGATGCAAAAGAATTATTTCCCCTCGAGGTATTTTTGGTGGGTATGATTAGTTCAGTCCCGAAGAAACTTAAGTGAAATCCCAGGACTCTGCGTGGATTTCAGGACTCTGAACAGATCATCCCTTAAAGACATTCTTCCTTGCCTAAAATGGATCACATTAGGAAAAATTGAACAAGGGATAGCGAATGTCTATGATTATTAGCTTTTTAGGTTTGAAATCAATTAGAGTCCACATGAGGCGATAAAAAGAATAGCTACGTTTACCACTCCATCCGAATTCCATGTATACGATAAAATACCATTCGATTACGATGACAGAGAGCCTGCCCTTAGTAATATACATATCCTTTGTTGGCAAGAGAGATAATTTTGTTAGGCTATGTAATTTAGCATTTTTTTGCTTTCGAGATGTAGAACACTTGGTACACCTCAAACAAACTTCTGAGAAATGCGAGAACCGGTTTGTCTCTAAATCCAATCTCATTTTTTTCAATGCGAGAAGGTAAACTTTTAGGCCACATAGTATCTAGGGAAGGAACTAAAATTTATATGAAAAGAGTAGAAGCTATATATATGATAAACATTCCTAGGAATAGAAATAAGTCTTTTCTAGGGGAAAATAAGCGTTTTCAAACATTCATTCCAAACTTCGGTGAAGATTGTTAATTGCGATTACAAATGCTTGATGAAAAGGAACGAGGTCAAATGGACCTTGAAGCTAAAGTATCCTTGAATAAATTAAGAAAGCGATGGGAGAAACTAGTGTTATCAATCTAGACTACATGAAAAGTTACGGATCTTTTCATTACGTGATCGTTCTCTACAAATAGCGATAGAAGGTTTGAGCGTGCGATAGCATTTTTAGTAAAATCCTTAGAGACGCTAAGTTAAAATATGATATACTATAAACACAAGCATATTTTATGGCGAAATCCCTCAAATCTTTCAAGACTTATGTGCTGCGACAAAATAATTTCCTATCTACCAACCAACTCTGTTAAATATATATTTGTGCAACGGATAATTGTGAAGGAGAGTCGATGTGTAAACTTAGAATTTGATCTTGAGGTAAAACCAACTAAAATTGTCAAAGGTCAAGGACTAGATAAGCTATTAAGATGAATCAAATTTGAGATCACTTGGAATAAATCATGCAATCTTCACAGAGACCTTGATATAGAAGAATTGATGTATAGACACACAGTCGGAGTTCAAGAAAATTATCTTCCCTCGAATTGGTATAGAAACATACTTTCATATCTCCTGAATCTTCAGTGCCCAAGTGATATCACTCCTTATAAAGCGAGAACATTAAATCTGCACGTGGTAAAATATTGCATCATCGACAACAAATTGTATTGGAAGGATCCCCTAGGTTTTTTACTAAGATGCCTAATAGAATCTGAAACCAAGAATGTTATAAACAAGTTTCATGAAGGGGTGTGCAGAGGACACCGCCTAGAGAAGCTGACCTATAAAATCAGAGATGGAGATTATTGGTAATTATTCTTGGCTGTTGAATCTGAGGAAGTGAGATCTATGTAACTCTGTCAACTATTCGGGGAAAGAAAAGCTTCCCTTTACCCTTGATTCTATTCAAGACAAAAGCTCCATTTCAACAATGGAATTGCGGATTTTATCACAGAAATCCATCCACACTCTAGTGAACAACATAAATGGATTCTAGCGCCATGGATTATTTCACTAAATGGGTAGACTCCATTCCGACACGAAATGATACAGACTCAGTGGTGACAAATTTCTTAGAAGAAAACATTTTATCTAGATTTGGTTGTCCTCGAGAAGATGATTCTTGATAATGCCTAAGCCTTCAAATCCATGGCGATGGTGGGTTTTATCAAAGGTACAATATTATGCTGGGACATTCCTGACCTACTATCCTTGAAATGGGTTATGGAAATCATCAAATAAGATCTTGATCACTATAATTAAAAAGCTGCTGACTGAAAATAAGAAACTGTCTTGTTCATTTGAAATATATGCTTTGTGGGCGAATCGAATAGGCACTAAGAAATCAATCAGAATGTTTCCTTTCAAAATGGTGTATGGTACTGACATAGTCCTCCCCATAAATCTTGATCTTCCTGTGATGAAGCTTTGGAAAGACTTGAAGGAAGATCCTAACGATGTTACTAGAATAATAAACTAGTTAATAGAAATTTTACCAAAAGCGGGGTTGAAGTGGATGATAAGCTTCAAATGTACCAGGATAATATGAAAGCCATTTTTTGATAAAAAAGATAAAGATAGGGAATTTCTTCCTGATGACCTATTATTGAAGTGGGATGTTAGGAAAGAAGATGTTGGAAAGAATAGCAAGTTTGATCACATCTAGTGTGGGACCTTCAAGATCGTGGCTTCCGAAGGAAAGAAATCATTCTTATTAGAAAACCTCGATGAGAAAATTTGATGCCCCTATCAATGGGCGTTACTTGAATCATTTCATGCAATAATCAAATTCCAAATCACCATTGTATATACTGGTTTGATTTTCTTTTGATTTACAATTTTCGTTTCTTTGGTAAGTTTTACGTTTGTTGTAAAAGACCCGGTTTCATTGATTTCATAAAAGCGAAATATAATAGGTAACACCCTATCGTTTCTTTTTAGGAAATTCCGACATTTCTCATGTTTATTTTTATACGGAATGCTTGCTGATAGTTGAGATATAAGGATGTATTAGAAACCAACACTCAATTTTGAATTGTTGGCATTCTCGAATGGGTGATAAATAAATGGTTTACTTGTTTGAAAATATAAATAAAATCTGAGGTATGAGCTTCTGCCCTACTAACTCAAGTTAAATCTCCAAGAATATATCGTTAGGAATGACAAAAGTTTCATCCGTAAAAATGTTGTCACTTGATCTATAACCAGAGGAATATAAAATTACAGCTTAATCCTAAAAGTTTTCTCTAAGTTTGATAAAATTAAAATTGAAATAAAAATGAAATAAAATTTAAAAAAAGAAATAAAATAAAAGACACGAAGAAAATACGAGAATCAATGAACAAGCTTGTGTGAGATTGACCATGTTTGCAATAGAACATTTGGATAATCTTTATGTTTTATTTTTCCCATCCCGAAGCTTTGTTTGCCTACAATTCTCGATACCCCTCTCTAGTCTTCATAGAGAGAAAATACTTCACCTTAACTCAGAAAATGCGAAACACTGATTTATTTTTTCCTAAGGTTATTCCTTGTTTATTAGTCATAATTAGTCATTATCCAGGACTCCTATATTTTGGGAGAATATTTTGCACAGGAGAATATTCTCTTTAGATTAAACACCAGTTTGACTAGTTGAGTTGAGTTTAGATGTTGCATTGGTTTTGTCACCATGCAACATTAGGATCATCACCAACTCACTACTCTCTTTTCAGTCAGGAGTTAAAGCTGAAGACTAGTTGACTAGTTAGCTTGGCTAATTGGTGGTAGTTCACTCCGGTAATCGCTTGAGAGACTAGACTAGGTGGCGGTTTACTCTTGTAACTGTTGGTGTTTGTCTAGATCAATCTAGACCACTATGGCTCATCATTTACTCATTTATCCTATATCTACCTATGATGTAGAAGACTCCATTCTTTATGGCATCTGATGCACCCATTCTTTATTTTCACCATGAAGTGATGTTGGAGGGTGTTGGAGTTACTTCACACACGCATAGGATTTATTTTTCTAAGGTTATTCCTTGTTTATTGAGTCATAATTAGTCATTATCGGACTCACATATTTTTAGGGGAGAATATTCCACTTGGAGAATATTTCACTCTTCGATTCATTTTCCAGGTTGAAGCTAGATTTGAGTTTAGAGTTTAAGATATTTGCATTGGTTTTGTCACCAGCTGGCATTGGGATCATCACCCAATACTACTCTTTGTTCTGTCATTTAACTAAAGACTAGTTGACTAGTTAACTTAGCTGAGTCAATGATTCACTCCCATAGCGCACGAGAGACTAAAACTAGGTGGTTTACTCTTGTAACTATTGTTTTGTGTCCATATCGATAGACCCTGCTTATGGCTCATTAGTTGCCTCATTTATCCTATATATGTTATGGAATTATTCACTCTTTGAGTGTGTGGAGATACGATTAATGATAATTCTTCCATTCTTTCTATCTTGCTTCTTCTTTCTCAATTTCTCTCATGGAAATGTGTGTAGTGATGGCCTCTGTCTAGATCTATTCTATGTAGGGTTCTTACATTTACAATAACATGACAACATATATAGCGGTTTTCCAAGCCTAGGCATTGAAGGTGCACGCCAGGCTGGGATCGCATTAAAGACTTTTTACTAGGTAGGCGTTGTCCAAAGCCATTGCTCCAGTGGTTGACCAATCTTTAAATGATTTTTTCTTAAAGGAGAGAGAGGCCATAGCAACTCGAGATACTTTTTAGGAGGCAATTGTGTCATCAAAAAGAGAGGAAGTAGCCATGTTCTCTAGATTTATTACGTTTTAGTAGAAAACTTGAGGTGTGGTATATTACTTAAAACCTGGGAGGCTAATGTAGTTGAAAGTAAGAGATTAGCTAAGAAAAATAAAGAAATCTTGTGAAGAAAAATTTTATTCACTCGACAAAGAGTCACTGGACCTCGAAAAAGATAATATCTCAAAATTCCCGGGGAAAGTAGATATAGAAAAAAACGACTTATTTCCAAGACAAGCATGGAAGAAGTCTGGGCCGAAATCTTGCAATTGAAACGAATTGACATTGTCTAGATTAATAAGTGGATAGTTGATCCTAGTATATAGCTATAGTCTATATCTTCAGAAGACAGTATAATGTAATATAGGTTTCCTCACTTATGAAATAATTTATATACTTTTGAAGCGGATGACACAATAGAGCCTTCCAAGTTGGTGGTGCAGTCATTAGGAAGATGTGTTTAGTGTGTCGAGCAAGGGAAAGACAGTAGTAATGCAGAGAGACAAGTAAAGACCACTTAGGCATATCATTTATACAGGTCATGATTAAAGGCCAGTTTTTTTTGAGATAAAGGACAAAAATAAGAAACATCTCTACCAGAAGACAAAGGGACAGCGAAGATGGGAATGAAACTATTTGGATTTTACATATTGTAGTATTTACTATTTTCAGAATTATGATGATAATTCAAACCTCTTAGGGTTGAGAACATTTCTTGTATAAATAAATAGTCTAAAGACTTAACACACAGTACTTCTTGTCGTATTGTTACTAAGAAAACTCATCATTTGTGAATATTAATACAAGTGTAGGAAGGGATTCAAATTTTGTGTAGTTTGAGTTATGTGCTCCTTTTGTATTCCATATCTATAGTTTTCTTTATGTCACTCCTTGATAAGTGAGTGGTTTAAATTTAGTAAAACATGTACTATAATCATGTTTTATCGGTTATTAGATAAGAAAGAGGATTTTCCTTTGTATTTTCTATTAGTAAAAATCTTTGTTGGATTCTTGAGAGGTGTGAATCAGTAATAGAAATTTAATCCTTTTTAACCATATAATCCAGTGACATATCAATGAAACATTTATCATACAATAACTGTAGAGTAATAAGCAATGAAAAATGAACAAACACACACATGCATAGTACACCAGTTTTTTACGATGAAACCCAAATCGGGAGAAAACCACTTGAATGTTTTTCTTATATGTCTTGAAGAATTACATTCATTGGAAGCACCAACTTCCTTTGTTTCCAGTTACTTGACTACAAAGGAGGCTCCACCTAGTTTCTCGGGCTACAACCTGAGGAAGATCAAACTCCCCAATTCTCTGGCTACAACCGGAAGGAGTCTACAACCCCTATGTTCTCAGGCTACAATAGAAGGTGTAGCCACAACCACACAATCCTTGCCAGATCTGCCACCACAGTAGAGAGTAGAATGATGGAACCACTATCAGCCTCTCCATTTGCTTGACATATACCATTGTTGTAAACTGTAACAATAAACTGAACCAGCCATCAACCATTAAATAGCCATATACCCTCAACCGCAATCAACCTATACACCGTAAACAGGGTGCATCAATGTGCATGACACATACCAAATAACCTATAATCAACTTACCATAAACAAGTGCATCGATACATGTACCAGAGTATGTGTACCAATCTGTATGTCTTCTACCCATCAATATGAATCATCAGTATGTACCCGGTAATGCATCAACTATACACCTCATGTATGTGCCAACTCATCAACTACTTGTCTAGACCATGTACTCAACGTAATGCGTCAACCAAAAATACCTCATCAATTTCATCATACAAATATGATTTGTAGCTTTGTAATGGAACTGGTCTATATGATCCACATTCCTGCAAACCTTCCTTTGCTTCAACAACAAGAGACTATCTGCAAACCTTCCTTAACTTCAACAACAAGAGACTATCATTTTCATCAAACTTTTCTTTAGTCTCACATGCCTAGTTTTGGATTAGTCAACAACCCTAACTTGAAGTAATCATAACTTTTCACTTGTAATGTATAAAGATATTAAACTGATACACAATTTTCTTCAGTGTGTTTTATGCAATTCCTCCAGGTTTCACTACTTGGAACCTCTCATAAAAGGAGTTATAGGAAAAATGGCATACCTTGCTGAATTCTG
Source organism: Picea sitchensis (assembly GCA_010110895.2). NCBI lineage: Eukaryota > Viridiplantae > Streptophyta > Pinopsida > Pinales > Pinaceae > Picea > Picea sitchensis. The sequence continues at coordinate 655 of SNQJ01S0104021.1, read as the reverse complement.
GCTTATTCTAGAGAGAAAACTTGTAGAGTGTTCCCCGCACAGAATATTTGTTGAATTGATATGAAACTATTACAAAGAATAATAAATAATGTACCCTAACAAACACGTGTTTTCACTTAATTTGGATCTGTTATGAAGAATTTATGACGTTTTTACCCGAAACACCTGTTTTTGACTAGTTTCAGGACTAGCCACAAACCCTATTGTCCACGGACTGTAACCCCAAAAATACAATGACCCACAAGAGGAATTTTTTAACAAAGATACTTGGATATTTTTTATCAATAACATAGCAATTTCAGGGTCTGAATCATTATAGAAAAAACATTATAGCGAAAATGGTGAGATGACCTATAAATGACCTACCTTAGAAAGCACCATCAAAAGAATTTATCCTTCCTTGCATTTCGGCCTTCTTTTCTTCACCTTCCCTCGGAATTTCAGCTTAGATATCCTTGGTTACCTAAGACACCTATAGATATTCAATATTCTCAAGTGTGATTAAAATGATTGAGCCTTTCCTCTTATTTATACTCTCCAAGTAGCTTCCTTAAAAACATCTTCTAGGTCACTTGGCCCCACTTTCCTTATTTTAGGGTTAACCCACTTCTAATTTCTCCATTAAATTTATTATTGAAATAATTTATTTTGTATT
>SNQJ01S0104014.1:40444-51572 GCA_010110895.2 Picea sitchensis | reverse complement strand
GGGGAAAAATCCAAAAGAGAGAATTTGAGGGACCTTCAATATGCCAAACATGTGACTAGGAAGAGAAATCAATAGAGAATTTATTTAATCTTTGTAAGAACCTTGAGATTATGTGGGATAGGGGATAAATAATCTTCACGAAAATTGATTGTAACTTGAATGACATTTTAGACACCATAAGAGAATGGAGGCCCTCCCCCCTTTGAGAACATGATTGTAAAGAAAGTCCAGTTCTTATTCCCATGCTTTCTTCTATGGGGAATTTGGAGGGTAGAAAAAGAGAAGTGGAGGATATATGGAAGGGACTAAGTCAACACCTAAAATAAATCGTCCAGTGCTCAACTTGGTCAATAGAAAGCAGGAAATGTAAGCCTCATGAGTAGAGAGTTCTTGCCTTATGGGGCATAGATTTAAGATCCATTGGAAAAAAAAATCCTCCTCTTCATCCCCTCAAGCCTGATCTCCAAAATCTTGGTATCTGCCTCCCTGAGACTTTATCAAACTCAATTTCAATGGAGCTTCAAAGGGAAACCCAAGGAAAGCATGAGCATGAGTAGTATTTAAATATAATCGGGGTAACATTTTAAGAGTGTATGCAAGGTTTCTTGAGATTAATACAAATAATGAAACCAAATTAGAGGCAATGGAAGCTAGAATTCACATTGCCATTGCACAAATATATGAGAGGTTGATTATGGAAGGAGACTCACTCATCCCGATGAATGATATTAAGTACCTATTAAATAGAACTAGACTTGAAAAATTGACAAGGAAATGGAGGATGACTATTGGATGGGATTCCATACCTCATTCCATTAATCAAATTCCAATGATTATCCCTCTTCATATTAGGCACAAAGATAACTATCTTGTAGACAAACTAGCCAATGCATAGGTAAATTTTGAGCCTTGGAACTTAGAGGTTAGCTAGGAAAACATGACTTAAGACAATCTAAAGGAGAGTTGTATGCATATTCAAAAATAAGACATGACACCTTAGGGAAGAAATCTAGGAGTTTAATGCAATGTTGTATGCCATTAAGATCAAGAGGAAAGAACAACTTGGGAACTTGGCTCCACACTCCACATTGGTTTTGGCGATGCGAGAATGCAGAGACTTATCCATGAGGAGCAAGGGGAAAAAAACCACATTCCACATTTTGCATGCAGGATATGGAAATATATACAAGGGAAGAACAAATCATAAACTTGACTTTTCACTCCACATCAGATGCAATGATGCAGGAATGCGAGGAATCAACCATGAGAAGAAAGAACAACAAGACTCTTTCCATTTCGCATGTGAAAATGCATAAATGCAGATAAGGAAAGAAGAATTTGGAAACTTGGCTCTACTCTCTATGTCAAACATGATGATGCAGAAATGCAAGGAGTCAACCATGTTGGCGAATGGGGTGGAACAAGACATGAAGTAGAGAACACAATACTACAAATAATCGAATAGGAACAATTTTTTTTGAAGATAGAGGGTGGTTTCTAAAGACACCGCTAGAACACTTAATCAAGGCACATTGTGATCATAACATCACAGTACATATTGGATCTTGATCGTCTAATCGCCATGATGAAAATGACCCAAGGGGTCTAATTTTTATAGCCTCAAGATCTAACTAATTTCCATGGAATCCAGAAGATCTTGTCCACATGTAACCGTCAACTTTTAGAGTTGACTTTGTCAAATACACTTTGTCAAGTCAACTCGACAGCGATGCTCGACCTGATTCCATATGCGTCCAACTCGTAGCCGGTTTTTGGGTTGGTTGATCCACTGCTTGATTGTCTTCAACTGCTGGTGGACTGTTCGACTAACATGCACAATGACTACTCGACTGACTGATGTAGTGTGTTGGTCGATTGCTCGATCCATTGTATCCATATGTAGGTCGACCTCTTGACCGACTGATCCCAGGAGATATGTGATGAACTATCAATGCTTGATGTTCCAACACCCCCCATCAACACACAAATTTGGATATTTAGGAGGTGAAATTACGTCATTATGACACCCCCCCACAATTGTAGCTTCCTGAAGCCCAAGCATTGTGCAGAGATTGATAAATATGGATTCAACTAAATCTTTGGTGAATATACCAACAACTTGATCATCTGTTCTACAATATTTGAGAGAGACAATGTTCTCATGAGCCAACTATCTCAAATAGTGAGCATGGATCTCAACATGCTTCATCTTACTGTGGGAAACAAGATTATCAACAACCTGTATGGAACTTTGGTTATCACAAAATATTGTAGTCAAGGCCGTTTGAATAGGAAGGCCAATTTCTCCCAAAAGTTGGCAAATCCATATTGCTTCAGTACCTGCTTGCATGGTGCCACAATATTCTTCTTCTATTGTCAACAAAGAGACTACCTTTTGTTCTTGCATGACCACACCAAAGGTCCAGTGTTATAGTGAAACACATAGCAAGAAGTGGACTTCCGATCATCACTTTCGCCAACGCAATCAAAGTCTGTGAAGCCGACCAACGAATCTAAACTTCTACAATATTTGATACCAAATTGAGTGGTACCCTTGAGATGCAAACAATTTGTTTTAATGCTTTCTAGTGGATTTATTTAGGTTCCTACATAAACCGAGAAACCACACTAACAATAAAGGAAATGTTAGGTGGACTATGAGTAAGATAAATAAGACTGCCGACCAATTGTCGATAGAGTGTAGTATCAACTGCAGGTGTTTGGTAGGTTTTGGTAAGCTTTACTCTAGACTGAAAAGGAGTAGCACAAGGCTTGCAATTATCCATCTTAAAGCGTGTCAATAGATCCATCACATATTTAGACTGAGAAATGAAAAAGCCATCACAAAGTGGTAATACTTGAAGATCCAAAAAAATAATGTAGAGTACCAAGATTTGTCATGTCAAAGGAGTAAACAAGTTGTTTCTTCAATCTAAGGATGAGATCATTATTATTTCCAACAATAAGTAAGTCATATAAATATACAACAACAATTAAGGTGTCTCCATTGGTGCGGAGTACATACAAGTTGTGATCATATTCACAACATTTGAAACCAAGTTGAAGAAAGAAAATATCGATCTTAGCATACCAAGCTCGGGGATCCTGCTTCAAACCATAAAGGGACTTCTTGAGTCAACATACCAAATTTGAATTTGTCACAAAACTAGGTGGTTGTTCCATGAAAATTCTTCAGAAAGGTCTCCATGAAGAAAGACACTATTCACATCCATCTGATGGATTTTCCATCCAAAACGAGCATCAAGGGATATAATGAATCGAACAGAGTTCATCTTTGCAATAGGGGCAAAGGTTTTAGTGTAATCAATGCCTTCTTTTTGAGAAAATCCCTTCGCAACAAGGCGTGCTTTATGTCGCTCAACATTACCCTCAAAGGTAAATTTGTTCATGTAGACCCATTGACACTTCAAAATGTTCTTTCCTTGTGGTCGGGGAACTAAGTCCCAAGTATGATTCTTTGATAGAGAATCAATTTCTGTCTACATAGCTTGCTCCCATTCAAGTAATCCTTCATCATTTGAGTAGGAAACAAGATCAAAAGTTTCCAGTACACGAGTCATCAAGGCAATGTTGGCATGTTGCTTTTGACTTCGAGTTTGGCATCCGAAGGAGGCATCTCGAGCATCAACTCCAACAACTTGAATCGTCTTGGAAACCCATCTGGGTAGACAAGAAACAAGTGGATTGCGATTCACTTCAGCGGGTCAATCAAAAGTCTGAGGATCTTTAGTTGACGGGCCAGTCAAGACAAAAGACGACACACTAGTCAATTAGGAGGTTGACGATTGAGTAAAAAAAAGAACAAAATTCGGCTACCCAGTCAAAGGACTAAAACATGGAACATGAGCACCAATGTCAGAGAAAAAATCAAGGGGTTCATCTTGTAACAATCCAGAGGAGGCATTTAACAACTTAATTCCAAAAGACTTCTCATCAAACCATACATTTTTTTTGATAATGATTTATCGTTTGACAGTATCAAACAATCGATAGGATTTCAACTCTTCAGAGTAGCCTATCATGATGCACGAATAAATCTTTGCATCCAACTTCTTTCTGCAATCATCAGGAATGTGAGCCTAGGCAACACATCCAAACACACAGAGGTGGTCGACTGAAGGCTTCTTACCATGCCATTGTTTGACTGGAGTCATGGAAAGCACAACTCGAGTCAAGATGTGATTAAGTAGATAGTTTGCACAATATATTTCTTCAACCCATAAGTGAGGAGGTAGATATTTATCCTGCAAAAAACATCTAGCCATTTTGACTAATGTACGATTCTTGCATTCTATGACAACATTATGTTGAGGTGCGTGAGGAATGGATTGTTGCTAGTCAATACCAGATCGAAGCAAGTATTCTTCAAAATGTCGATTGACATACTCACCACCATTGTATAATATCAAGCATTTTATGGGTCAACCACATCACTTTTCAACAAAGTCCCGAAACTCCTTGAACTTCTGAAAGACAAGGTTCCTATTCTTCAGGAAAAACACCCATGTGAAGCAAGAGAAATCATCAATGAAAGTTAAAATATACCTTGCACCTGCCAGTGAAGGTAGATTGATGCAACAGACATCATTGTGAACTAGTTCCAGTAGGTTTTATGCTCACCACGCTTTGTCATAGTCGAATGGTGCATGATGATGCTTCCCAAGAACACAACCCTTACAAACTTCTTCAGGGGTAAACACTTTCGGTGGACCAACAACCATATTCTGAGCTGCCAATGCCTGCATAACTCAGAAATTCAAGTGTCCGAGTGACTCATGCTGGATTCAACTTCACTCATCGGTGTGAGAAACAAGTGCAGCTGGTTCGGGTTCAGGTCGAGTCGTGTCATAGAACTTGTACAAACTGTCAATCGAGTCGAGAATCCCACCAACGACAATCGAATTACCTTTTTTTCAAATCACGAATATATAACTGATCTTGCCAAAATTCCACAATCTTACCTGTGTGTGTTAATTGAGAAACACACAACAATGTATTGGCACTGACATTTGGCACATGATAGATGCCGACAATATTCCCATGCTGACAAGCAACATCACCCTGACCAACAACATCCATAGCAAAATCATCAACAACATAGATTTTCCTCTCCTTAGCTTCATACAACCATGTGAATAAGGAGGCATCCTTATCCATGTGATGAGTGCACCCAGAGTCGACTACCCATTTGTTCTGCACAAAATGAGACAAAAAGGCCTGAGAAGTTCCAACTTGGAAGGTGAAATTATCAACGGGTCGACATGCAACAAACACATCTCCTTCAAGGCATTTAACCTTCTCCTCTAATTTATCTCACTTCTTATAACAAAATTTCTCCACATGTCCAGTCTTTCCACAATATCAAAATGCCTTCTTCTTTCAACTTTGTTGTGGTGCATCTTCCTGTCTATGAATTTTTTGGTCACGGTATGCAGGTTTTTGTGTAGAGGCATCAAATTGTACTCTATCCCTAGGATCCATTTTTCCCTTTCCCTTGAACAAGTGGGCCTTGTGTTTACCACCAAGCTTGAATTCTTCAAGAAATCTATGTTGATCAATAACCAAAAGACCACAAAAATCTTCAAAGGTGTAATCCTTACCATCTTCCTTATGTGCTTGACGGTTGGTGCGGAAAGTCAACATGAACACGTCGAATGGTGTTCTTAAGTTCATCAGGACCAGCTCGATGAGTTGTCCATCCTTCTTCTAATGGTTCTTTCCAATTTTTCCCAATTCCAACTGGAGTTCTTTGACATGCAACAAATAGTCCTCCATTCTCTCAAAGGAATGCAGACCGAGAGAGATCAACTCTTTCTCCAATTGCATGACATGGATCTCGTCAATTTTTTCGAACAACAACTTCAACTTCTTCCATACTTGATGAGGACAATCGATTCCACTAAAGTGAAATCGAATCTCCCATAAGATGTAGGTCGTAATGACTCCTACAACCTCATACTTCTTGCCATCAATAGTGAACTTCTCTTGGTCGTTTGTTGGATATGGAATCACAACCTTCGTATATTGCCACAATCCTTTGCTCTTCAGTAGGGTTTCCATATCTGGTGCTCATACTGCATAATTCGATCCGTTCATAAAAATCGGATCAATCTTCGAAGCCATCTTCGATATCTAGACAGAAACAGATCTGTTTCAACAAGTTCCAATCAACAAACTACTAGCCCATAGTTAATCACACAACATATCCAACTTAGAAAGGTTTGCAGATAGCAGGTCGAGGTTTTAAACCATCGACTCTGATACCATGTTGGGGAATGGGGTGGAACATGACATGAAACAGAGAACACAGTACTCCAGATAATCGAAGAGGAACAAAAAATTTCGAAGATAAAGGGTGGTGTCTAAGGACAATGTTAAAGCACTTAAGCAAGGTGCACTATGATCAGAATATCACACTGCATATTGGATCTCGATTGTCTGATCACCATGATGAAAATGACCCAAGGCGTCTGCTTTTTATAGCCTCAATATCTAACTGATTTCCATGGAATTTGGAACACCTTGCTCACATGTAATCATCGATTATTAGAGTTGACTCTATCAAATCTACTTTGTCGAGTCAGCTCGACAGGGATGTTGGACCAGATCGCCTACGGTCCAACTCGTATTCGATTTCTAGGCTGGTCGATCCACTGCTCTACGATCTTCAACTGTCGGTCGACTGTCCGACTGACAGGCATGTCAACTACTCGACCGAATGGTGTTGTAGTGTGTTGGTCGATCACCCGATCGACTGTATCTAGATGTAGGTCAACCTCTCAATCGATTGATCCCAAGATATGTGTGATGAACCATCAATGTTTGTTGTTCCAACAAGCCATGGGGAGACAAAGCAACGAGACTCTCCACATTGCACATTTTGCATGCAAAATGAAAAAATGAGGAAATATAGAGAAGAAAAGAAAAAAAAACTTTTATTATCTTCTTATCGTTATATCTAAATCACATAGTCTAAATATATATATTGATATTATAATGAATTTTTTAATATTGAAGACCAACATAGGCATAATCTTCAGAGGTTTGACAGATAGCTTGGTGAGAATGTACTTTTTTATATACTAATTAATGTATGAGTAGCTAAACTATAAAAAATTGTTAAGCCCCTAAGGCCTATGTTAAGGTCATAACTCTCATTTATTATTAGTTTATTAGTTATGGTTAGGTCGACTTAGGGTAGGTTACATCATGCTCACTTTATCTCTTATTTAGAATATACGAGATTCATTTGTATAGGCATTTTGTCTTGTGAATTTGATATATTGTATAAGGAGATTTCTCCCTCGAAGTGGATTCTTATTCATTTACTATATTGAAGTTGGTTCATAACAAAAAAGGTTGTAAATATTTTCAAAATCTTTCTATTAGTATAAAGAGTATTCAAAACCGAGTTCATCATAAAAAATTATGGAAAAAATGACAAAATATTTTTTTTTCTTAGATAGAATACATCATGAACTTTGTAATTTCAGAGATAGGTGGGCTGGGGAATTTCCTGGAATCACCATGAAGAAGTTAGGTGGGCTGGGGAATTTCCTGGAATCACCATGAAGAAGTTAGGTGGGGTGGGGTGATTCGTAGGATTCCCCCCTCACTACATTTTATATCGAAGACACAATACATAGATAAATTTTGTTTTTGCATTTTTTTTAATATTTACATTTTTAGAGTTCTTTTATTTATTTTTAATACTAACATTTTTTTAATATATATTTTAAAATAATTATTATTTAGGTTTTCCTTCCCTATATATATATATATATATATACTTGGAACAAGAGCACGAGAAACCCTCGAGTACTTCCCACATTTCGTGGATGGTAAATGAGGTAAATCGTTCGACCTGATTATGGACCTAACCCAGTGGGGACATCAAGTGAGGTCCTATACAGGATCTTGGTTGGGGATTCAACCCTAGAACCTCATTCGAGCAAACAACGACACTCATCCACTTGAGCTAACCCATCGGGTTATATATATATATTCTAAACATGTTTTTTCATTACTTTTTCTTGGTCATTTTTTGATTTTATTTTTTATTTTTTATTTTTATTTAAAAAAATTAAAATTAAATAAAAAATCTCAAATAGTTTTAAAAATATTAAAAGTTCAACTCTAAAAGAGGGAACCACTAGTATCACTACTTTTTTATTTGGGGGACAATTTTAGTGTTTTGTTTGCAACAATAAGAGTTTTAAGGCCATGGTTTCAAAACTTTTCAATTCAGTGGTTGATTTTAATGTCTTGTTTGTGCTAGTCTTGGTTTTAATGCCATTGTTTAAAAAATGTCATAATTAAACCTAGAAAGAAAAGGTGCTAATAGTAGCACCACTTTTTGATTTAGGGGCCAATTTTAAGGTTTTGTTTGCAATGGTGTGGATTTTTCATAGCATGGTTTAAAAATGTTGTGAATTTAACCCTGTAAAAAATGGGTGCTACTGGTATCACTACTTTTTGATTCAATGATCGATTTTAAGGTTTTGTTTGAAATAATGCAAGATTTTAAGGGCATGGTTTAAAAAATGTTGTAATTTTAACCTGAAAGAAAAAATGTGCTACTGGAAGCACTACATTTTGATGCAAGGATTGTATTTAATATTTTAACGTAAAATTATGGGGTCTTAAGGCTAGAGTTTTTGTTTTGAGGTCACAATTCTCGTCAATTTGGTAGCCATTTTTCTTTTTTCCATCTTGTTGGATACTTGATTATATTGTATTATAGCTTGCATCGCTAACTGGAAATTCAAGCATAAGTGTGGAGACTTGTCACCTTCTTACCCATGTTGATTTGATTTTTCACAATAGGTACTAACTACTCATGCATGCATGTAGTGTAATGTGGTATGTGTGGTGATTATGGCATAATTATTGATTATGTAATATGTGTGATGCTTATGATAGAACCATTGTTTACGTGGTTTGTGTGGCATAGGAGACATAGAGTTTGTCTATGTGGTGCTCACTCCACATGTATGTGTTGTGTGTTAGGGTACAGTCTGAACGGTTCATTTTGTCATGTAATTAGTTATATTGATTAAACTAACACTATCGCTTGTGGAGTTTTCATGCAAGTTACTTAGCTATATCGATGATCAAACTTATATGGTCGGATAATGGGGGCCACCAAACTATACAAATAAACATTCTGTGAAAAATGCATACTAGCGTTAAGGGGCTCTAGTTTGCGAGTCCTCCTAGATGGCTATGTGTTACTCCTACAATGACTTTCCCACTCATGTTTAATGATAGTGATTCATTGTCCACCTCACATTTATAGGACAAGTGATAGTGATTCAATGTTCACCTCCTTGATGTAGATGTTATTGGCTTATAAGCTCACCTTGAAATCATTTAGAAGGAAAAATATGATGAGTAAATTGATGAATAAAAATGGCATGGAAGTATTAGTTTCATAAAAGAATACTTTTTATAAAATATTAAAAAAGTGATATTATTATCTATTTAAAAATGGGATTTGGAAATGACATGATTAAAAAAAAATGGACACTTGTAATTGCTATTATGAGATTCTTGTATTCAACAAAGCATTTCCTTTTAATACTGATATGGAGTTCGTGGAGAAATAATACTTTTAAATAAAAGTGATATTTGTTAGGCATACAAATTTTTATGTGAATAGCACACTTGGGACACATGCATCTCCTTGGAAAAAGGAGCAATATTAAACAAGGCTGCATAACAGCGTATACCTGCCGCTATGTAGGGAATGTGCAGTTGTTGATGTGTCCAGGAGTTATCCATGGACTCCTAAAATTTTGACAAAAAATCTTGTGTGAGAGAGTAATTCATGTACTACTAAAATTACAAAAAAAATTCTTTTTCCATTTATAAAAGTTTCTCCAGTAAAACACTTCAACAATATCAACTGTAATATCTGTATCGATGCTATTAGGTATTAAAAACAACACAAGCATATTGAATAATATTGGATATTGCTATGTTGTAGGCGTGTAGAATGATCTTGTGTACCTCACTTACTACGTGAGACTAATGACACCATTAAATTTCATAGTCTCGTTGAAGTACTACACGTTTCTCTTTCCCATCATTTGGCAACAACAACAACGAGTGATATACATGTGAAACACTTCATTTTCTCCTTCACATGGTTATTCGACCCTTCTTCAAATCACACGGGTCAATATTATCAGTTGGCGTTCTGCAATAGAAGGGTTCTCTACCGTAAATTGATCATTGTCTGGCCGACCAAATTTACGACAAATTTCACCATATTCGTTCGCAACATCACCAGTGCTGTCAGGTAGAATAATTTCAATGACGACGGTTTGGCCTTCGTCATAGCCCCCAACGATAAAACCCAACTCAAAGCCTGCACTCACATACTTCAACAAAGCCATCTCAGAGCACGTACTCATAGCTTTTTCCCGTTTTTCCAGAAAATGTTCAACATCATTTATTTCCGACCGTCAATGTGGCAATAATGGGTTGGTTTTAATAACCAATCAGATTTCAAAAAAATCGTTTTAAATAATTAAAAAAAAATAAATTTTTTTGTGTAATGTAAAACTTTGGGAAAAGCTCGAAAATTTTTGGTCCACTGTCTAACGACAACAATAACGGGTTGGTTTTAATAACCAATCAAATTTCAACAAAATCGTTTTAAATAATTAAAAAAATATAAAAATTCTTGTGTAATGTAAAACTTTGGGAAAAGCTCACAATGTTTTGGTCCACTTGCATGCGGAAGGTATAATAAGAATGAAAAGAAAATCTCGTTCCCTTGGGTTACAAATTCATTGCTAGTAAGAAGTTAGGGAAGTATCCAGATGCTTACAAAATAGTTTCAGGTGAGGAGAGAATGTTAGTCGGAATTGAGGAATAGTACCTTGAACACTTTCACAGTGTTGTTAGTGTTTATTTTTCATAAGCATTAGGTTAAGCATGACGTTCATTCCATTTTAATATTTAACCATAACCATGAATGTTGCATCAACCAAGATCACAAGAAGAAGCACCATGCACAAGAACACAAAATGTATCACGGGAAACCCTTCTCAACAAGGGAAGAAAACCCAACCAAATCCTTTGCTATAATCTTCAAGAG
>SNQJ01S0104014.1:30369-40394 GCA_010110895.2 Picea sitchensis | reverse complement strand
AACCACTAGTATCACTACTTTTTTATTTGGGGGACAATTTTAGTGTTTTGTTTGCAACAATAAGAGTTTTAAGGCCATGGTTTCAAAACTTTTCAATTCAGTGGTTGATTTTAATGTCTTGTTTGTGCTAGTCTTGGTTTTAACACCATTGTTTAAAAAATGTCATAATTAAACCTAGAAAGAAAAGGTGCTACTAGTAAAACCACTTTTTGATTCAGGGGCCAATTTTAAGGTTTTGTTTGCAATGGTGTGGATTTTTCATAGCATGGTTTAAAAATGTTGTGAATTTAACCCTGTAAAAAATGGGTGTTACTGGTAGCACTACTTTTTTATTCAATGATCGATTTTAAGGTTTTGTTTGCAATAATGCAAGATTTTAAGGGCATGATTTAAAAAATGTTGTAATTTTAACCTGAAAGAAAAAATGTGCTACTGGAAGCACTACATTTTGATGCAAGGATTGTATTTAATATTTTAATGTAAAATTATGGGATCTTAAGGCTAGAGTTTTTGTTTTGAGGTCACAATTCTCGTCAATTTGGTAGCCATTTTTCTTTTTTCCACCTTGTTGGATACTTGATTATATTATATTATAGCTTGCATCGCTAACTGGAAATTCAAGCATAAGTGTGGAGACTTGTCACCTTCTTACCCATGTTGATTTGATTTTTCACAATAGGTACTAACTACTCATGCATGCATGTAGTGTAATGTGGTATGTGTGGTGCTTATGGCATAATTATTGATTATGTAATATGTGTGATGCTTATGATAGAACCATTGTTTATGTGGTTTGTGTGGCATAGGAGACATAGAGTTTGTCTATGTGGTGCTCACTCCACATGTATGTGTTGTGTGTTAGGGTACAGTCTGAAGGGTTCAATTTGTCATGTAATTAGCTATATTGATTAAACTAACACTATTACTTGTGAAGTTTTCATGCAAATTACTTAGCTATATCGAGGATCACACTTATATGGTCGGATAATGGGGGCCACCAAACTATGCAAATAAACATTCTGTGGAAAATTCATGCTAGCGTTAAGGGGCTCTTGTTTGCGAGTCCTCCTAGATGGCTATGTGTTACTCCTACAATGACTTTCCCACTCATGTTTAGTGATAGTGATTCATTGTCCACCTCACATTTATAGGACAAGTGATAGTGATTCAATGTTCACCTCCTTGATGTAGATGTTATTGACTTATAAGCTCACCTTGAAATCATTTAGAAGGAAAAATATGATGAGTAAATTGATGAATAAAAATGGCATGGAAGTATTAGTTTCATAAAAGAACACTTTTTATAAAATATTAAAAAAGTGATATAATTATCTATTTAAAAATGGGATTTGGAAATGACATGATTAAAAAAAAATGGACACTTGTAATTTCTACTCTGAGATTCTTGTATTCAACAAAGCATTTCCTTTTAAGACTGTTACGCAACATATGGAATTCGTGGAGAAATAATACTTTTAAATAAAAGTGATATTTGTTAGGCATACAAATTTTTATGTGAATAGCACACTTGGGACACATGCGTCTTCTTGGAAAAAGGAGCAATATTAAACAAGGCTGCATAACAGCGTATACCTGTCGCTATGTAGAGAATGTGCAGTTGTTGATGTGTCCAGAAGTTATCCATGGACTCCTAAAATTTTGACAAAAAAAAGAGCAATATTAAACAAGGCTGCATAACGACGTATACCTGTCGCTATGTAGAGAATGTGCAGTTGTTGATGTGTCCAGAAGTTATCCATGGACTCCTAAAATTTTGACAAAAGATCTTGTGTCAGATAGTGATTCATGTACTACTAAAATTGCGAAAAAATATATTTTTCCATTTAGAAAAGTTTCTCCAGTAAAACACTTCAACAATATCAACTGTAATATCTATATCGATGCTATTAGATATTAAAAAAAACACAAGCATATTGAATAATATTGGATACTGCTATATCGTAGGCGTGTAGAATAATCTTGTGTACCTCACTTACTACGTGAGACTAATGACACCATTAAATTTCATAGTCTCGTGGAAGTACTACACGTTTCTCTTTCCCATCATTTGACAACAACAACAACGAGTGATATACATGTGAAACGCTTCATTTTCTCCTTCACATGGTTATTCGACCCTTCTTCGAATCACACGGGTCAATATTATCAGTTGGCGTTCTGCAATAGAAGGGTTCTCTACCGTAAACTGATCATTGTCTGGCCGACCAAATTTACGACAAATTTCACCATATTCGTCCGCAACATCACCAGTGCTGTCGGGTATAATAATTTCAATGACGACGGTTTGGCCTTCGTCATAGCCCCCAACGGTAAAACCCAACTCAGAGCCTGTACTCACATCCTTCAACAAATCCATCTCAGAGCACGTACTCACAGCCTTTTCCTAGTTTTCCAGAAAATGTTCAGCATCATTTATTTCCAACCGTTAGTGTGGCAATGATGGGTTGGTTTTAATAACCAATCAGATTTAAAAAAAATCGTTTTAAATAATTAAAAAAAAATAAAAAATTTCTTGTGTAATGTAAAACTTTGGGAAAAGCTCGAAAATTTTTGGTCCACCGTCACGAGTTGGTTTTAATAACCAATCAGATTTCAACAAAATCGTTTTAAATAATTAAAAAAAATATAAAAATTCTTGTGTAATGTAAAACTTTGGGAAAAGCTCACAATTTTTTGGTCCACCATCAAGTAATAGGTGGTCAACGCCCATATCGATCGCTATATACCTGCATGCGGAAGGTATAATAAGAATGAAAAGAAAATCTCGTTCCCTTGGGTTACAAATTCATTGCTAGTAAGAAGTTAGGGAAGTATCCAGATGCTTACAAAATAGTCTCAGGTGAGGAGAGAATGCTAGTCGGAATTGAGGAATAGTAGCTTTAACACTTTCATAGTGTTGTTAGTGTTTATTTTTCATAAGCATTAGGTTAAGCATGAAGTTCATTCCATTTTAATATTTAACCATAACCATGAATGCTGCATCAACCAAGATAACAAGAAGAAGCACCATGCACAAGAACACAAAATGTATCTCATGAAACCCTTCTCAACAAGGGAAGAAAACCCAGCCAAATCCTTTGCTATAATCTTCAAGAGAGAGACCTTTGCCACCAAAAAATACCTAGCACACAAGAGGGTGCTTAAACCCTAAAACTCTAGCGCCCAAGAGAGGTGCACACCTTTTTCCAAAGAAGTGTACTTGCTGAAATTTCCAAACTTGAATGATTGATTGTTATTCCGCAATGAGAATTTTCCTTTACTTATACTGGACTTGTCCTATCAACTGAAGTGTCTATTGGCTCAACAGGGCCGACCTCTCTAAGTCATATTATTATTATTATGATAATAATTAATATTAATATATATATATATATATATATATATTAAAAAGAGCAGAGGCTAATATATTAGTTGTCCAGAAAAGAGGGGCAACCAGAAACACCATGTCTACCCGTTGTCTTGTCGTGTAAGCAGAAACCGAGAAAGCTAGTTGTCTATGCAGTCTGTGAAACAAAAAAATTGGCTTCCATTTGTCTTTCCCGAAGGAAACAAAGACTGTTGGCAGCCATTGGTCTGAAAAAAAACTGAGTCTGAGAGTTACAAAATAATGGCTTCTACCCATGACTATCCTGAGGGAAACCAAGAAAAAATTAAAACTAGTGAATGTGATATTTACCTGGTGGTCTTTGCATCATCCATGTCGCCTTCGCCATTCTTGTACCTGACCTTGACTATCAGCACGAAAGGCTGAGCACACGTCGGGCAACGTTGTCCTGGCGGTGTATTTGAGTAGGCATCGTAGAGAAAGTCGACTCGTTGACTGACTAGACTGATGCGGTGGATTAGGTCCTCCACCAAGCTCCTCAGTTCAAAGACTAACGTCAGGTGTTCCGGGTGGAGGAGTGGAAATTGGACACGCTCTACCTCATGCATGACAAAAAGAGGACACGACATAGGAGTGATGCCACCCTCCTCATCCAGACTAACCCCTAGCGGCTCGCCTTCCAGACCAGTTGCCTCATCCTCGACTGACTCATTCCTTCCTAGGAATTCTGTTGGAGAGACCTCTTCTGCCTCCACATCTTCCGAAATTTCTTTAGTGATGTAGTAGGGGGGGAAATCGACCAACTGGGCTTCTCCTCTTTTAGAGCCGTGATGATTCTTGGTGGCCAGTTGGGTAGTTTCCCCTGGAAAACANGTGTGTTGGGGGGATTTGAATGGGTTCGTCCGGGATGATTTCTTCGATATAGGCCATGGGAGGTGTACTGGGCCTCCTATTTTTTTGGATGAGCTGCGTCTGTGCCATGGACAACGCCCACTCGAAATTCTACTGTCTCTTTCTACGCACAGCCGAAGCATAACAGGCAGCCCCTCTGCAGCGCTTACCTCGTTCCCATGGCATGTGGAGGTGCCAAGCAGTGGCCCTGGCAGCAATTATGCAGCTACAATCACACTCGAGCTTAGGGATGCCCAAATTCTATGGCTTCAGCTCAAAATGAGCCCCTTCTTTTCCAAAATTGAATAAATTCATGAGGAGTAGCATGACTAGACCCGCCATTAAGGAAATCCGTTGAGTGCTCTATGACTCTGTTCCCTTCACGTGAGCGAGAGGTCTTGGCTCAACAACCTGACTACTTCGGCTTTATCCCATCCTTAATGGTGAGGGGATGGGAGCCAGTGGCTTGTATTTAAGGCTTGACCAAGCGCTATACCATGTGTTGTCCCTGTGCGAGGTGGCACCCCATCTGGGGTATAATTAATATTAATTATCTTTTACATTTAATATTAACGATATTAAGGTGGGGCCGACATGTACCCTTTACATGACAATTAGGGTTACAGGGAGGTATGACTCTTGAACAATATATAACAAAGGATCTGATACACACACTAGTGCTCATCCACTAGGGGAACATCCATAGGGATGTCATAGCTCTGATTCACTGCATTACATAGAAGAACCAGGTCTTCACATGTTCACATGTGCTTGTCCACATGCACATCCACTCTACAGATCCGCTTTCCCACTGCCACCGACAGGAGAATCGTCTAGAGTCTTCTCGTCAACTCTGCTGCTCAGAGGAGGCCATCACATCATATTCATTTATGTTCACATGACGATGTGCCTAACACTTTTGGGATTTCACACGTTCACCTTGTGCTCAGCCATATGCACGTCCTAACTCAACAGATCGCTTTTCCACCGAATAATCATCTGGAGTTCTTCTCACTCACATCATGGAGGAGGTCATCTCTACGTTCCCATATTTGTCTCAGGCAGGAACCATGTACCCTTCTTAGGGGCTTTCTCTCAGGTTTGTAAGCTGAGAGAAAGACTCACACAACTGCTATGTTCCACATCTCACAGGTTTGTAAGCTGAAGGATGTCTCCCATAGCTGCATTTCATCAACACTCCCTCTCAGCTAGGGAGGCATTCTTCATCAATCCAAGTCTCATATAGATGTACTCTGAATTTTGTTTTTGGATAGAGTCATCAATAGTCCCTCTTAAATTGTAAGGCGTTCTTCACCAAGTTTGTTGGGTGTAAATGTTTGCAATCTGCTCAGGTGTAGAAAGGTACTGCAAGTATACAATTTTCCTCTTCATCATATCTCTGACATAAGAATATTTTATCTCGTTGTGTTTCAATCCATTAGGAAACACTGGGTTCCTCAAGGAGCTTTATACATGGATCTTGATTATGATCCATCTCGTGGTCAAGTAAATCTGGTAGAAGTTTGTGAAGCCACTTTGCTTTGCTTAGTCACTGCTATATGCTCTATCTTTGTGGTACTCAAGGCCATAGATTTTTGTTTCTTGTTGTATTTAAGAAACCATGGAAATATTCATAGTAGAACATCAATCAAATATGTTCTTTTGATCCACTGTACTTTCTTCTCAATCTGAATCGACATATCCTGCAAACTTAAGTTCATATTGAAGACATATCTCAAGCCATATCTAATTGTGCCTTGTATATATCTCAATACATGTTTTGTTGTTGTCTAGTGAGTCTATCTCGGTTGACTCATGAAATGACTAGGCACATTCACTGCATGGCATAAATCAAGTCTAGTGTTGGTCAGATACATTAGTGATCCAATCAGCTATGGATCGGTCTCGTCTGAATCATCATCAATCTTCTTATTTAAATCCATCACGATGGATTTTGCATTCTGTCATACTGAACTTCTTTAATATTTTCACTGTATATTTTTCTTGACTCAGGAAAATCTTATCGGTCCTCTGTCATACTTCTTATCCCAAGAAGTAGTGCATCATACTCAGATTCTTCATCTCAAATTTAGAAGTCAAGGATTACTTGTATCCAACAACAACGCTTTCTGAATACATCATCAGGATTAGGCTCTCGTCACCAACATAGATCAAGTGTCTTATTATAGACAACTCCCTTTTTTTGTGAGAATACTCTGGCTATAGATATCGCTTTGTATTTCTCGACACTTCCATTAGCTGCATGCTTGATCTTATAGATCCACTTGGAAGTCATCACAAACTTCCCTTATGGTCTCCGAATATATTATACATCATTCTTTAAGATATATTGGTATTCTTCTGTTATGGCATCTTGCCATACCTATTCTCCTGTTGCTTCTCCAAGCCAAGGAGGCTCATAATCGATGAAGTGGCTCATGACTGAAGGATATCTCGAAAATCTCTTTTTCTTTCTCGGAATGTGCCTTGAGAGGCTTGTATGTTTCTCTACCTCTTGCAGAGTGAGTCTAGGTAGGCATTTTATGCCCTACTACAATATCTTTGAAAATATCAATTGGATAACTTGAAGTAATGTTTGTCTCCCTTTGAATTGCTAAAGGGGGAGAAGGTATTGTCTCACTATCAATCTCCATTTGATATTTTCAGGATCTTTGAAAAGTTGTCTCTTCTTCAAGAACAACGTCTCTGCTTGTCTCAATCTGTCTCTGACTAGGGATGTATTTGAAGATTCATTGTATCCTTTCTTCCTAAAGGATCCAGCTTGGAATTATTCTCTTTGGGTACATGAAAATACATTGGGCATCCAAATAACCCGAAGTCTTCAATCTCAGGCTTCATTCTGGTGAAGACTTCTTTGGGAGTTATGTTTTTTCTTTTTTCAAATTCTGGTGAAGACTCTTGTTTTGCACATATACTGTGTCATGCATGCTTCTTCCCATGGAATCCTAGAAGGATTTTGATCATGCTTTGTAGCATTGGTTGTCTCAATGATGGTTCTATTCTTCTTTTTTTTCTCAAATGGTTTTGGCTCCTTCTGAGTCAAGTGACTCCCTCTGAAGGATAAGCATCTTCTTTTCTTGTTTAACCTATCTGAAACAAGAAAACAAAAAGAACCAACACAAGAATATCTCTTGAAGTCTTTACTTTGATTGTGTTGTTTCTCTGAATGCACTGAGATCCCTCTGGATCCATGACTTCATCAAATGTTCCTTCCTCCTATAATTTCACTTATGAGAATGATACAAATAATATATACAAGTGCATACCTGAGGATAATGATATGATTTCTCTAATGAATCTTGGCCAATCTCTATCCTCTGAGATCTTTATGAAGAAGATGGTAACAATGTCACCTTTTGTCATCTTTGTTATTTTGAAGCTGGCCCTTCAATGTAAGGGATTGAGTAGGTGATTGGCTTCCTTTTCCTGACGTCATCTTCCTTCCATTCATTGATAGATATCTTTGGTAAACCCTTTACCCACAATAAGTCTTCCTCTGAAGTCTTGTCTTTCAAGAACTTTGAATTTTGCTTGATTCATCAAGCTTGTCTTCCATCATAGTTTATGTTTGTCGTAATTTTAGATTCTTCACAAATCTTTGTCGACTAGGCTAGAAAACATAACGACTAGGCTAGGCTAACACTTTTAGGTTTTATTGGGCTTATGATTGCCAACAATAAGCCTTTGAAATATAGGAGAACACTGGTGAGTTGAAGTTCTCCTTCAATGAGTTTGCAGAAACCCTAATTCTAAAATTTCTGCAGAAATTTGTGAAACCCTAGGGCCAAAAATTCAAAATGCTCGGAATGTCACTCTAAGAGTCTCTGGAGATGCATTGGAAGATGTCGTACTCTTCTATTCCAAAAGTATCCCCAACGTCCAAGTATTAAGGGCTGAATCACCATTGAGAAGGAGGTCGTACAATTTTTTTGGAAACCCTAGGAGAGTCGTACGATTCTGTAGAAGAGGAGAGAAGGCTGATAAAAGCTTGTAGCTTGTGCAATGGGTTCTTCAAGACCTATGCTCTGATACCATGTTGATTTTTCATAAGCATTAGGTTAAGCATGAAGTTCATTCCATTTTAACATTTAACCATAACCATGAATGCTGCAACAACCAAGATCACAAGAAGAAGCACCATGCACAAGAACACAAAATGTATCCTGTGAAACCCTTCTCAACAAGGGAAGAAAACCCAACCAAATACTTTGCTATAATCTTCAAGAGAAAGACCTTTTCCACCAAGAAATACCTAGCACACAAGAGGGTACTTAAACCCTAGAACTCTAGCGCCCAAGAGAGGTGCACACCTTTTGCCAAAGAAGTGTACTTGCTGAAATTTCCAAACTTGAATGATTGATTGTTATTCCATCATGAGAATTTTCCTTTACTTATATTGGACTTGTCCTATCAACTTAAGTGTCTATTGGCTCAATAGGGCTGACCTCTCTAAGTCATATCATTATCATTATTATAATTAATATTAATATTAATTATCTTTTACATTTAATATTAACCATNCCCACTAGTGCTCATACACTAGGGGCACATCCATAGGGATGTCATAGCTCTGATTCATTGCATTACACATAAGAACCAGGTCTTCAGATGTTCACCTGTGCTCATCCACAAGCACGTCCACACTACAAATCTGCTTTCCCACTGCCACCGACAAGAGAATCATCTGGAGTCTTCTCGTCAACTCTACTGCTCAGAGGAGGCTATCACATCATCTTCATTTCTGTTCACATGACGATGTACCCAAAATTTTTGGGATTTCACATGTTCACCTTGTGCTCAGCCACAGGCACGTCCTAACTCAACATACTGCTTTTCCACCAAATAATCATATGGAGTTCTTCTCACTCACGTCATGGAGGAGGTCATATCTACGTTCCTAGCTTTGTCTCAGGCAGGAAC
This sequence comes from Picea sitchensis, assembly GCA_010110895.2. NCBI lineage: Eukaryota > Viridiplantae > Streptophyta > Pinopsida > Pinales > Pinaceae > Picea > Picea sitchensis. The sequence goes on along the minus strand of SNQJ01S0104014.1, from coordinate 31,216 downwards.
CACATACCCTTCTTAGGGGCTTTATCTCAGGTTTTTAAGCTGAGAGAAAGACTCACATAACTACTATGTTCCACATCTCACAGGTTTGTAAGTTGGAGGATGTCTCCCATAGTTGCATTTCATCAACAGTTAGAATTATGTACAAAGAGGGGTGACGATAGATTGTAGATAGGAATGGAAATGGACGATTAGTATTTGAGAAGAGTGATGACTTGAAACCTCTACATAAGGAATACTTTAGAACTCAATAAATGATGGTCAAGAGGAAAGTGGTTGTATAACATGCATTTTCCCATGGAGTAGTTGGACAAGATAGAGAAATTCAAAGATCTTAATCAAATGAAGAAAACCAAGTCTAATGTTCCATGTTTACTTTCTCTTGATTGTATGTGTTTAATGGTTAAAGTCATTGTTTAATAAGTGAAATGTGGGATAGATTATGACTGTTGTTTATTCAAATTACTTGCTTGATATATAGTTGGGTGGATGGTTGCTAGTAGAAAAGATAGTTAAAGGGTAAAGAAAAAAAAATGATGAGGTCGTGTCGATTCTTGAGCAATAAGAATTGGGCACTAAATATAGTCTCAAAGCAAGGTTTTAGCACTAGAGGCTTTGGGATATCAAAATTAAATGGTTTAAACCATGAAGGGTCTTTAAAAGAATTTATTCCATAAATCTCTTGAAAGATTAGTTTTCCACATGTATAACAACGTTAAGTGCATAGGCTAATTTTCCACATATATGGAGATGTATTTATGTCACATGAAACAATTCCAAGATGCATAGATGTTAGTTGTACTTGACTTAGTAATGAACATTTTTTAGGAAGACATGTGAAAGGAATAAT
>SNQJ01S0104014.1:10773-30359 GCA_010110895.2 Picea sitchensis | reverse complement strand
ATGAGACAAGCTGCAATTACCAGTTAAAGAGAGGAGAAGAAGAAGAGTGGTGCATCTCTTGGGGAGGACTATCTGTATTGGTTTGAGTTATCTCTTGAACATTGTATAAGTTATTTATGATAAGGAAGTTTTTGCTGGGTTTTCTTCCCCTAGAGGGTTTCCTAGGATAAATGTTGTGTCTCTTGTGACTGTGTATTTCTTAGTGATCTTGTTCTTATGATGCTCTTATCTATTGAAATGCAAAGAAATATAATAATGGCATAAACATTAACAGGTATGGTGATATGATTGCATGCATGAAGCTTTTCACTTATTAATGGCTTAGGATTTTAAGATTTTGGTGATTCGAGTTTCGTTATGCTCTAAAGGTGTGTGTTTTCCCCACACACCCTTTTAGCACTGAGTGGAGAGTGGACCTATTGTTGTTTTTCCCTAAGCACATGTTGCATTAGTTGTAAAGGGATGATTTTGTGTCTCTCTTGCGCATTGATGCTACTCCCTTGTATGATGACTTGTGATTTGCAAAAGGAGGATTTTTTTGTTTGTGTTTACATGGTTGTTAGAGGCTTCTTACATATCTTATTTTGATTAGATCGCAATATTACTAGGACTTAAATCATGTTGTGGGGACGATATATTTGTTATATATGAATGATGTACTTAATAGGGTTAATTACCATCACTCCTCATTACCCACCTTGTTGAGGGGATTTTAACTTCAATATTTCTCTATAATACTCCAAATTTTCATATAACAAACTTGTAAAACTACTCAAAAACTCATTATAACCTAGTGAACACTTGTGCAATATCAAAACTAAGTGCATGTCATAGATCATATAAACTAAATATCGAAGAGGGTAAAATTCAAAGAGATATACATAATACTCAAAGAGATAGATATTGATTATCTCATTTCAAGTGGAATTGGTATTAATATTGGGAGGTTATGTTGAAATGCTAACTTACTTCAAGTGCAATTGGTATTAATCTTGGGAGGTTATGTTTGAAATGCTAATTCACTTTTGGTTTCAATTTTTTTCTCATTAGGCTATAGAGCTCTACGAAGGCTTATTGTAGCTAAGTTTAAATGCAAGGTTATAATACTTTGAGGTTAAATTACTAGTTGTGTTTACTAGGCCCCATCTTGTTCCATTAATGGTTCATCCTAGTAGTGTTGTTTCCATATGTTGGCTCGAGTGGCCTAGCATACCAACAATAAGGCTTGAGGGGGCCATATGATGTCCACCTTGCTGCCCAAGTGATTCTATGATTTTGAAAGGAGCCAATGCACAGGGAGGAAGAAAAAATAACGATCATCCTATCAAAAACCATCGCAACTTTATTCCCAAAGTTTACCACAAGGTATTGAAATTCTCAGTTATCAAACTCCAATTAATGTTATTGTTGATGATTTTTTTCATGTTTGTAAAGGCATCAAATGACACACCCTCTTAGGGAACTTTGTGGGCCAAGTTATACGAAACTTTGTTAATAAGAATGGATTCAAGAAGATTAGGAGTGTTGAAAACTACTAACCTAGCACACGATAGTTAATTCCGAACAAAATAAATTTATTGAACTAAAGCACAACTAGGTTACTCAATGAAAAATAAGTGGAAGCATAAAACAAAAACCATAACACATTACACTAGAGATTTTGGGTAAACACCCCAGGAAAAACCCTTACGGGAAAACTAGTTATGAGTTTGATTTTATTGCTATAAAAATCATGGGCTCCTGTTCTGGAATAATGGCCCATTAAAGGATTACGACATTGCAGTCGATAGCCTAGCCCACCTGGTTGTTATCTCCCTAGTTTCCCCCTGCACACTTCCTTAGCCCTTCCCACTCAGACACAAGTACATGAGAAAGACTCCATCTTGCTCCTATGCACTCATTGTGTGCCTCACTGTAACATCATCAATTACCAACTGGGCTATGCCACTTAAAATTTCGAACTCTAATACTAATTTAAATCATAAATATACTCTGCAAAAGCACAGATTCATACAGAATAATAATAGAAATATGCATGCAACATACACAGGAAAACCCCATGAAAACAAATGCATAAGTATTAACGCAACACATGAATTAACACACAATTAACACTTATCTTTGATTAAAAGTACAACAACTGTGTGCAGACCTTCCACGTTCCTCCCAGCCTTAGACTGCACTACTCATAACTCTCAGCGATGGGTCACCCCCGAGGTGGGGCTAAACTCCACCTGGGTAAAGGATTCTTAACCGGGCTAAGGTATCTTAGACAACAATAAAGCTAAGTCATAGGTGCCAACTCAAACTAATAGCCTACAGTCCCTCCTTCCCCACATGCATGCCCCACCCCAGAAAGTGTGTCCCTTCTCTGCTCAACAATCCCTCGGTTGCCCCACTTCCTTTCCAGGGCTTCAGCAACAGGCCGGACATGTAGTCTTAGAGCCCTGTAGCTACAGTTTGGCACCTTCATAAATCAATTCCCAGCAACTCTCTCACCTAGAGAGAATGTTCATAGGCCTGACAACCCACATCTTTAATATCCTACGGGTCTGACAACCTGCTTCTTCAATCCATCTCCAAAGCTAACCGGGTACAGGTACAAGTATAGTAACAACAGGGTACGGATGATAGCTCCATGAGTGAAGGAACGAAGATGGATTATTTGCAAAATGAACTAAGTCCAAACAATATGTATGCATGTTCCCAACTTGATGCTTATCATGTTGAGAACTACCTTGGGCCCACGTGTCCCCATCCTTAGAACTTAGGATAAAATAATTATACATACTTTATACTTTAAGGAATATTAATATAATATTCCTTTGAGCTTAATCCCCCCTAGCTTAGCCCCTTNATGTATGCATGTTCCCAACTTGATGCTTATCATGTTGAGAACTACCTTGGGCCCACTTGTCCCCATCCTTAGAACTTAGGATAAAATAATTATACATACTTTATACTTTAAGGAATATTAATATAATATTCCTTTGAGCTTAATCCCCCCTAGCTTAGCCCCTTAACCTTAACTCTTAGGCCCCTTTCCCTATCTAGTGGAGTTTATCCCCCCACACTTTTTTACATGGTTGGTCTGCAGCAGTTATGTGTTTTCATTAATATTTGCATGTGATTACATATTACAATGATGACTCACTGACCATTTAACATCTGGCTCTCCAGCATAATAACCACACATGCACTATGGCCTCAAAATACATATACACAAAGGCACTCTGGCCCCAAAACCACGCACTTAATCCATTGTATGCAAACTCAGGTTGGTGTGCACCCTTCCTTTAGTGCGCAATCTTTGCAAACTTACACAAGTGCACGATACATTATAAAATGTGTGCACTTCTTTGGTATGAGATTCTCGCGCACTAACTTAATGCACACAGAACCGAACAAAAGACCTTGTACCATCATCTCACAAGCTTATATGTATAATTACATTTACATTTATATGTACAATTAGGGTTCGGCCTAGGGGTATTACACTCACACTCTCCTTAGATCTGCTTTTATAATTCCTTAATGACTAAAACCCTTGTTGAATTTTTACTTATACAACTAGCAGTTACGGTTCTTCTTTATTATTATAATCATTCAACACATTAGCTGCATAAATAAGATCATTGAAAGAGAGGCAATCACAGAAACAATAGAGACACACAAATTATCCTAGGAAACCCTCATGGGGTAGAAAACCTAGCAAAAACTTCCTCAATATAGATAGACCAAAGACCGAATAGAATATCCTCCTCTACTCCTTCACTAGGAAGAGTAGCACACCACTTAACCAAGAAATACCAAGAGATAGACCAAAACCCTCCTTGACGTCACCCCCAGTTGCAACAGTTTCTCCTCCAAGACGTGTGCACTATAGAGCTGGATGTTATGTGTACAAATGAGGCAATGGTCTCTCTTATAAATAGTGGTCTAGCCAACATATAATTAGGTCTGGGTCGACCTATCACTTTTCCCTCTTAATTTACATTTAACTATCAAGGCACTATAGGATAGACTTTTACTAAGGCACGATAGGGCCTAATTAATAAACATAATATAATAATATTATTCAACATTCCTTCTTAGGTAGAATATTCTTCGAAGTTACAATATTTCAACACTCCCCCTTAACAAGAAGGGTATTCTACTAACAACATAAATTACAACTGACTGGACTCAATACATCATCAAGAGGAGGGGACATCGTCATCAACATCGGGAAATTTTTTGTTCATATCTATAAATCATCGGAATTTTTTCTCATCGTCAATATCATCATCATTTGAAGCATGGAGCTGGAGTATCATCATTTGCAGCAGAAGCAACATGAAGTTGGAACATCAACATCAATGGAAACAACAACATGAAGCTGGAGTAACATCATCATCATCATCAGCATGAAGTTGGAACATCAACAGAACGAAGTTGGAACAACATCATCATCATCATCAACAACACGAAGTTGGAACATCAACATCTATATGTGGCAATAGAATGAGGCAAGTGCATTAACAACAACATATGTGGTACTCTGACAAAATGTCCTTACCGGACCTTCGAGATCTGCCTAGGAACCATAAGATTCCCTAGGATATAGAATATTAACTGAACTACCACTACTAACCAAAGCTGGCATATACATGCATAGGTACTCTGACAGACCATCCTTACCAAACCTTCGGGATCTACCCACGAATGATCAGTCCCCTAGGATATAAAATCCTAATTAAGTTATCAGTTATTGGTCAAGATACCATAGTATCATCAACATCACTCCCCCTTTCGAGGGAGATCCTTTCGGACTACACCAAGCTTGTCTCAGAAGTACTCAAACTTCACATGAGACAGAGGCTTACTCAACACATCTGCAACCTACTCATTTGTACCAATATATCGGAGCTTTACAGCTCCCTTCTGCACCATGTCACAAATGTAGCGATATCGGATATCTATGTGATTCAACTTATCATGGAACACTGGGTTGTCTTTCATCTTTATGCAACTATGGTTATCACATAGAATCGTGGTAGCTTCAATCTCCAGATCGAACAGAAATGTCAACAACTTCTGAATCCATATGGCTTCACAACTGGTGGAGCATGCTGCAATGTACTCCACTTCTGTCGTACTGAGAGAAATACTTGATTGCTTCCTGCTTTTCCATGAAGTCATGGCTGACCCCAAATTGAAAAACATCCTGAAGTGTTATTTTTGTCTTAAGCACTTCCAGCCCAATCTGAATCGGTATAGCCATACAATCTGAAGTCACAATATCCAGTATAACAAAGGCTACAGTCCAATGTACCCTTAAGGTATCTCATCACATGCTTTGCAGCTACAAGTTGAACACGTATGGGCTCCACCGGATACTGACTCAAGGTGTTCACAACAAAGCATATATCTGGTCTGGTATTCATTAGATACATCAACGAACCAATCTTCTGTCTGTATAGAGTAACATCAACTATTTCTGACGAAATATCAACCAATAACTTCAGATTTGTCTCCATAGGAGTGGACATGGCTTTACAGTCCATCATGTTGAATCTCTTCAGAATTTCCACAACATACTTTCCTTGATTAAGGAAAATCTCTTTTGGGTTCTGCCATACTTCAAGACCTAAGAAATAGTGCATCGGGCCTGGGTCCTTCATTTCAAATTCAGTAGCAAGCTTCTTCTTACAATATGTGATGAGATTTTCTTCATCTATCAAGAATAACTCATTCACATATAGCAGCGATATAACTAGTCCATCATTCTTAATCTTGAAGTAAAGGTTGGGATCAACTTTACTCTTGGTAAAGCCCAAGCTCATTAGAAAACTATCAATCCTGCCATACCAAGCTCTTGGAATTTGCTTCAACTTGCAGACATGAGTCTTCTTGTCTTGTACTTCAAAACCGGATTTTCACATCACATTGTACCAACCTAGTACGCTTGCTCAACTACAACTCAATTTGCATAATCATGTGTTGGTTATATGTGCTTTCTGCAAAACACTATTTGTCTCACTTCCTGAGAGTATGTCCTCTACTTTTTCTACAATTGTTCATTTTGGAAGCAAGGCTCTACACCTGCAACTGATATTTTTGAAGCTGAGAATGACTGCTCTATTCTCACTGTAGCTATTGAACTCTGAGAGTAGCTCCTCTTATTCTATCATGGCAACAACTTCATTTAAAAATGAGAGTGGTTGATATTGAAGGTAGCTTTTCTTCTTTCATGGAGGCAACTCAATCTCAAATACAGGGACAACTCCTTCTGAATCTCATACTGTATAAGAATCATGGTTGTTTTAGATGCCTTTACGAACACTGGAACTATTTCTTCGATTACTGGAGCAAGTGTCTCGTCATAGTCTTCTCCCTCTTGTTGGGAGAATCCTCTGGACACAAATCAGGCTTTGTACATCTTTATACTGTTATTTGCAACATGTTTGTTCTGTTAGATCAATTTTGGAAGTCACCATTGACTTCCCTTCTAGTCTCAAGCAAAAATCCATATCCCAGTCCTTCTGACTGGCTTCCTCCTCTGTCATTGCAACAAGGGAATCTTCCCAGAAGATTTCCCATCTCCTATAAGTCTTTGAAGCTACGATCTAGTCTTCTCAACTCATGACATATGTCTGTCAGTCTTGGAAGACGTCTCTTTTCACATTTGATCCCCTCTAAGATCAGGCTCACTCTAAGTCTCCATGCTCCCTCTGAAGCTTGACTCCCTCTGAGTCTATATAATCTTCGGAGCCATATTCTCCCTCTGATATGGCACATCAATGCTATATGGCTTTGCATCCTGCAAAGTGTCATGGGATCATGACGGTCTCTTTTTGGTTACTGCATTGATTATGGGTAGGCCCTTTTAGCTCTACCAACTCTTCATGATGATTTGAAGAGTGATTAATTGTACTAGAGGGATTTTTTATGTCATATTTGGAGCCTTCTGCTCCTCATGTTCTGTCTTCATATGATATGTTGTGTATCTATCATAAGTAGCTTATTCTTCTTCTTCTTTGGTACATGGATGTATACGGTCATGTATAAAACTTGGATAGTCTGCTCCATGTCTCATCTAATACGTTGCCTCCTGCAACCGCCACTATAGTTTCCTCAGGGTTATCACCTGTGACCTGCCCAAAACAAGAACAACAAGGGAGAAACAATAGACAAGAATAATACTCTTTATAATAATAACAAAACAATAGCAAGAACAATCGTCACAATAACTCCTTTAGAAATATCACTTGTGACCTGTCTGAAACAAAGGTAAAAAGTAAGTAATACAATAATAAGGAATGAGAGAAACACTCTTGTAGTGTTGTGGTCAATCATTCTTTCATGGTAACCTGGAAACAAAACAAGAAGTTTATCCTAGAGGAAATGTTAGTTATATCTAGTAAATGATTACAGTAAGCATTTATCTCAATAGTGCTCACATGCTACCAAGTATTCAACACTAAAAATTTTCAAAGATTGCTATCACAACTATAGTGTTTAGCAGTTATCAAACTTGATATGTGCAAATTTGAATCTTATCAATTTAATCAATCAAACCTGGAACCTAGAGTCTTGTCCTCAAGAATGAGTGTGTTGTTTTTCTTCTGAGTCTCCTTCACTCAAGATGACAAGTGTTTTCTTCAACCTGTCCTCTGTACTAAGATAATATGATTTATTGACAAAAAACTAGGTTAGAGAATAAACTCTATAATCTCAACTTTAAACAATCTAATACTTTGACTTTAATTTTGACCAATGATTAGTATGATAGTTATAACTTCAATAGATCAAAATACAACCTAGATGTTCATAAGATCACAATAATTCCATAACAAATAGAGACATATCAAATGAATCAAACATGGGGTGCATTGTTCCTCTGAATGTACTGGATCTGGGATCCTTCTAGATCTACAATTTTTGTTTAGAAAAAAGATCCTTTCTCCTGCAAATACCCTTTAGAATAATGATACAATTTGAACATATGTAAGTACATACCTCTGAAAGTAACGACATGTAGTGGAACCATCTGGTAGCAGTGGAAAGAAATAACAAACCTTTAAAACTTCAAAGGTGCTTCAACTTGTAACTTAAAGTTAGTTGGATATCTGCTAGGGTAAGGCACACTAGGACAATAAAAATCAGTCCCAACACTTCACAAAAACTTTCACTGCAACTGGTACTACAGCTGGTGCTCGCACAACAACTGGTGTTGCAACTGGCATGAAGAAACTGACACTGCAACTGCAACTGATACTGCAATTGCAACTTAGGGTTTTATGAGGAAAATCTATTTTTTTTTAACTTCAAATTTTAGAATTTTGATCCAGGGACTAGATGTGTCCTCCTAGGGAAAACTCCTAGATGTGGTTACTCCCCTCAACGTCCTCCTTAAACAGGGAAAACATCACACTTAGGGTTTATGCAGAAATATTAATTTTGCAGCAGCTACAATACTGAAAACTAGACTGTGAGTTGGTCTCTTTCAGGCTTGCTCTGATACCATGTTGAAGTTTTACTTATACATCTAGCAGTTACCATTCTTATTTATTATTATAATCAGTTAACACATTAGATGCATAAATAAGATCACTGAAAGAGAGGAAAACACATAAACAATAGAGACACATAGATTATCTTGGGAAACTCTCGTGGGAGAGAAAACCCAACAAAAACTTCCTCAATATAGATAGACCAAAGACCGAACAGAATATCCTCCTCTACTCCTTCACTAGGAATAGTAGTGCACCACTTAACCAGGAAATACCAAGAGATAGACCAAAACCCTCCTTGACGTCACCCCCAATTGCAACAGTTTCTTCTCCAAGACTTGTGCATTGCAGAGCTGGATGCTATGTGTACAAATGAAGTGCTGGCCTCTCTTATAAATAGTGGTCTGGCCAACCTATAATTAGGTCTGGGTCGACCTGTCACTTTTTCCTTTAAATTTACATTTAACTGTCAAGGCACAATAGGGCCTAATTAATAAACATAATATAATAATATTATTCAACATTCCTTCTTATGTAGAATATTCTTCGAAGTTACAATATTTCAGCAACCCTAACCCTAGATCTCAATGGCTGAGATTAGATCTTGGATCTCATGATCTAACGGTCACGACTTAATCTTTCATTGAGATGACTTAAATCACTTAAGTCGCTCAACCTTACAAAAGTCACTTTAGTCATTACATAAAATCCACTCTAGAGAGTGTCACTCAGACACATCCACATGCCAGGAACCGCCAATGTGGAAGTACCTATTCGAGCTACCCCAAAAGCTAACACTCCCTCTTAGCAAGAAAGGTACTTCTGGAAGAACCTCCTCCTGGATGAATCTCTGACCCCTTCAAATCTGTTGTTGTTGTAGCTGCTCCCTCTGAACTGGAAGACCCTCCTGCTACCTCCACTGCACTCTGATTTGATCTACAATCGAAGATCCCCTTGGACCCACACACAGGCTATCCCAACTTGTACAACATACCCTCTGTGATGTCAAGCCTCACTGTTGCATCTTGGGTATCTGCTCCTTCTGAATGTATGAGTACCTGTCCATCCTTGAATATGATTGCATACCCCATGTCCTTTGACGCTGATACTAAGAGCAACTTCAGCCCTGGGACATATATCACTCCTGCCACCTCTAGAGAACCACCCGACTCTAGTTGGAATATGACTCATCCAACTCCCTTCACTGCATGCATGGTGTCGACCCCACTATCCACATGCAAGTCTGAGTCTGAGTCTAGTTGGAATATAACCCATCCAACCCCCTTCACTGCATGCATGCAAGTCTGAGCATATATTTGAAACATTAAGGAACACCAACCTCATTCTCATCATATGACAAGATGATCCAACGCTGCCATCTCGACAACCTTCTCAAATTTGGCTACCCAGACCTGCTGCCCACTGTCCAGACCCTTGTCTGAGGCTGCCCACAACCTCTGGTTGTTTCCTAGGTCCTTTCTAGGCTGCCCGGAGCCCTTTCTGGGTGCTTCTTGGCTATCTCAGCCTGTTGCCCAAGCTACCTGCCTGCTGCCCAGACAATTCTAGAGCTGCTTGAAAATTTCTGGGCAGTCTACCCGCTGCTCAGACAATTCTAGGGCTGCTCAAAAATTTCTGGGCAGTCTGCCCGCTACCCAGGTGCTGCCCAGACCTCTGTGGACTACTCAGATGCCCTGTTGGGCTACTTTCATCCCTCTACGACTCTCTGCATCGTGACTTTCCTGGCTGGCCACTTTTCTCCTCCTCTGTTGGAGTTGTGTTTCGCTCTCCTCGCGACTGTCTTTTCCTTGGCGGCTAGCTAGCGACTTTATTCCATAGTCCGCGGTCTCTACATCATTGTTGTCGACTATCTCCTCTGTCCTGTTGCTCGCAGTCCCCAACCGTCTCTTTACCTATCCATGCGGTTGTTGTGGAAGTTATTCGGCGGCTCAACTTTCTTCACAGGTCGTTGTCCACATCCGCTAGCTGCAACCTCCATTTCCCCGACGGCTCACACTCTCTTGTCCATGCGGCTGATACAGCCCACGACCTCCAGTAAATTCTGCAACGGCTGATCCTTCCTTTGGCGGCTCGATCCTCTACGTAGATTCTCTTTCTGGCGATCGGCTAGTGTGATTGTGTTCTCTGCTCGACCTGTGTTCTCTGCTATGTCTGCAACCTTCGCTTCAACACTTACTCAACAACCAGCTCCATGCGGCCACTGACTATCCTCCACGCGTCGACAACTTCCTCACACGCCTGCAAACCCACTTATTGGTGTTGTTCTTCACAGCTCGGCCACAAAAACAATCTTCCAACAGTCTCACACTCCCGGGTTCTCTTACTCGATGCCTAGCCTTAGATTCTCCACGTCCTGCGTCCTTCCTTGGTTGGCGGATCCTCTGCCTAGTTGTCGTTGCTTCTCCACGCGCGGCCTTACCTCTCCACGCGACGGCTCCAGCAATAACCGTCACTCCTCTGCGGTTATTTCCACTGCACCCGACCCACAATCTACCTCTATTGTCTCAAGTAATGGGACCGATCCACACTTAGCTCGATGGCTTTACTCAGTCGTCCTTTTCTCGCACGCGGATGATACTCGACAGTTAGCGGTTGTCTATTGCCCACTCGACCCAACCTTTTCAGCGGCTTCTCACACGTCCACTCGTTGTTGGCTCGAGCCATGATGCAACAACCACAAATTTCACTGCAGATCTTAGCCACGTCCACAGTTTCCACAATCTTCAGCAGATCCGTACGTCATACGGTTTCGGCCGTACAATGTATTTCCTTTTTATATATATAAATTTAACTTTACCCTGCAGTAGAAATTAAATCCCGCAATAAAAAAATAATTCTAGTTGCAACAAATCTCGCTCAACTAGGTTTTCTCAAAGTCTCAGCGCTAATACCATGTTGAAATCTGCTAACCTAGCACACGAAAGTTAATTCTAAGCAAAATAAATTTAATGAATTAAAGAACAACTAGGTTACTCAACTAAATTTTATTGTTATAAAAATTCTTCGCTCTCATCCTTGGATAATGGCTCATCAAAGGATTACAATGTTGCAGTCGATAGCCTAACCTACTGTTATTTCACTAGTTTCCCCTTGCACACTTCTTTAGCCATGCCCACTAGACACAAGTACATGAACAAGACTCCCTCTTGTTCCTATGCACTCATTGGGTGCCTCACACTTTCCTTAGATTTGCTTTTATAATTACCTAATGACTAAAACCCTAACCCTAGATCTCAATGCCCAAGATTAGATCTTGGATCTCGACCTAACGGTCACAACTTAATCTTTCATTGAGATGACTTAAATCATTTAAGTCACTCAACCTTACAAAAGTCACTTTAGTCGTTACATAAAAGTCACTCTAGAGAGTATCGCTTGGACACCTCTACATGCTAGGCACCACCAATGCGGAAGTACCTGTCCAAGCTACCTCAAAAGCTAACAAAGAGCCATATGGTTGGTTTTGTATGTCCAATCACAATTTCAGACCCAACAAATCCACACTCCAGAGAGAGGACGTCCACCAACGAACAACAGAACCACCATGCGCAGATGGATCACTTCAAATTGAGGGTTTGCGGCTTAACGCAAAGATCACCACACCCAGAAACAAAGCTTCAGATCAAGGTCTGCGGCTAGGGTTTCCCAACCGCAACCCCCCATAGCCTTTGTTATCCAAATAAACCACTTTTATATATATATATATAATTATCATTATTATTTTATTTATTTTGGATATTTGTTAGATGATATATTTTAATTTATTACATAGATATAAAAGTTTGTGTTTTTGTTAATTTTAATTTTTAATTACATATAAGTTTTAGAACTCTTTGTATCCAAGTTTTTACCGACAAACTACTCTACTCTTTGGCTATTTACAATTCTGAAATCTTATTGAATTATTTTAAAGAAGCAACATAAATATTAAAAATATTTGACAAAATATATAAACTTGGGGAGAAAGGAAAATTATGTTGAAATTCAATGCAAGTAAGGTGGCATGTTTCAAAAACCATAGCATGTCAATCTTAAAAGAGTAGAGGAATTCTTAAATACACACCAAACATAGTCATTACCGGCTATAGAAGCTAGAGAGATGCACCAAATTTATAAGTTGTTGCTATTTTAATGGAGGAAGTTTGATTGATTGTTATTGAATTTATTCATGTGTACTGTTGTCTATAAGGAATAAATATTGTTGTAATTAATTTTGTGGGTACCAGTTGTGTATATCAGTGAGAGAATTGTCATCAAAAAAAGCAGTAACAGAGTAGTGGTTACAAGAATTTTAATGGTAAGAGTTATATGATAATTATGAATAATGAAAGTATTATTTCATGGAAAGTGAAAAAGTCAGAAATTTAAATTTTTAAATTTTCTATTATTTGGATTTTTTTTATTACAATCATCACCTAATCTGGGTATAAAATAATTTTATATAAAACATGTGTATAGTACTTAGAGTACTTACATGGTGTGTAAAGTTATCCCTGATTAAGTTTAACTGACCAAGGAATATAACAACATTCATGCATCTTTGGCAAAGGAATATAGGAAAATATGTACCTATTCTCCTCTTGGTAATCTAATCAAACAATCTGTACCTATTCTCCTCTTGGTAATCTAATCAAGCAAACATTTTATGCTCTGCATTTGCATTTGATTTCAGATTGGGATTTCGTATCCTCTGCCCATGAATAACATATCTCAAAATATGTTTCCAGGTGTCAGTGAACTAGGCATCCTTGCGCAAGCCTACAACATAAATGTCTCACTTGAATCTTGGTACAGGTTTATCACACATGGTTTCAAGCATTTCAGATATCTTAGATAAGTGCAACATGTGGGGCATGCCGCATACGTCTGATGTGCATGAAGAACATTTTACAGAAAGCCGGAATATAAAGAGGGTAATCTTTAAACTTGGTTTGTAGTAATGTATGACATCCAAACAAATGGTAAACATAAAACTACTCTAAATTTCTATTTCAGGCTTCTATTCAACTTAGTTTTTTTCTAAAAGATTGAAAAGGTGTTTAGAAAAGTAAAGTATAGCTAAACTCCTTTGTTTATGAAACCAGGGATTTTTCTACTGAGTGATTTGACTACTAAAATCTACAAAAAAGGTATACATACCTTATGCTTATCTCTTCTGGATTTAAACATGTGATCTCCAAAGAAGAAACATATGTTCTTAACCATTTCACTCCAAAAATAAAATTCATGAAATTACCCAAGAAGAAAACATCATATGTAAAAAGCCATTGAGAAATGCAATTAGTGAACTAGATAGCTCAATGGTTTGTTTTCATTGTGACATGCTGATAATCTAGTCTACATTGTGAATGTATTTGGGGATCAATAATTGCAAACACTATTCTACTTGGTTGTCAGAATATAGCATAAGGATTGCATGCATATACTTAAGATCAAATCTGTAAGTGAAAATTTACAATGCTGAACAAATGAACATTGAACTTCTCATATATGTGTCCATTGTTTCTGTCTTAAAGTTATGAATAACAACTCCAATGAAAAAGATCCATTTCAAATTTATCAATGAAGTAGCTCAATGGCAAATTCTTCAAAAGCAAGGAGAATCCTTTTAACACGCTCTCTTATGGCTTTATCAATAATTCCCATCTTCATCGAAGCTATGAGGCAGCTGATGGCCATTTACAAATACCTCTGGTTTGTTAATGAAGTGTAAATCAAGGTAAACCCCAATTTGCTTCAAGTGATACTGGGCTCTTCCACCGACAAGGAATCCGACTACACTCATTATGGCTGCAGGTTTGCCCGCCATAACATTGGGAGCTCGAGATGCCCAATCCAGAGCGTTCGTTAAGGCAGCTGACCACAAAACCCAAAAGATATCTATTAATCTCTGAAAGATATGTTTGCCAAATTTATCAACCCCTTTCAAACTCAACAGTAGATGCAAGATTGCAGGTTACTTCTGGAATTGCCAAATACATGAACTCAGCAATGGGTTGTGCAAATTCTTTTACATAAAATATTTTGACAACTTATCTGGACCTATTGTTTCTTCCAAGTTTAAGTCAGCTCAAAACCTTAACGTCTTGCTCCATCAGCTTAGTCGCTGTTAAATTGATGCAGTGTATCCCTTCTGCAAACAATTCTTTGTTTGTCTTTTTAGTTCGTAGTGTATTTCTTCCTTGAATTTTGGTTGTCCAAAATAATTGGGGTTCCAGGTGAATCCCACGTAAATCTTGGACAATATGGGCACTATCTGGGGAAATACCGGGGATATTGGAAAAGTTGCCTGGATGGATGGACAGTTAACATAACTTTTAAAATAGCATAAAGAATGGGATTGGAAAAGGGAATTTTGGGGGGAGGACCTCGAGGGAAGAGGAGGTAGTCACCTGTATTGGCCTACTTCTTTTGGTTTTTCGTTTGGATTCAGTTTCATTCCTGTAGGAGGATTAAACGGTTGCTACATCAGTTTAGAATCAGAGCATATGATACCTTGCAAATGGGGGTTATAGAAGAGAAACAAAGAACAAGAAAAAGAAAAGCATCTCTGAGAAAGGAGTCTGTATGGATTGCAGAGGTGGAGGAAGAAAAACAGAAATGAGGTATGGAGTAGGCTTGAGGCCTTATTAGAACCTATAGACCGAGAGGAAGAGAAACTGAGTAGCACACTCTCATAAATTAAGTGAAAAGATCTTATGGAGTTTTGGCTAAACAAGGGCCAAGGATGAAATATGATTTCTCTAAATTTTGGGAGGAATTTAAGCTATATGATCTTACATATTGGACACAACAGAGTTACAATTTGTTTGAATTTTTCTTTACAAACTTGAGTTTTTCCCAAGTCTGTTTCAGCGCCTAGATTGTGTAGCACTGTGTTGCCTCGGTTGCAAGGGTTTGGCCAGTCTATGCCTAAGACAATCAAACTATGTCTTTTCATTTAATGTCTATCCATAACTTCACCTTAAGCTACATTTTGTCAAATGCAACTAAGTCTTACTCAACCAAGTTCATTCAAGAGTAGGCACACATCCAACCATGACCTTTAAAACATCCCAACAATACTTTAACACTTAGCTAATATTTCAATACTTAGTCAACACAAAGCAAAGCAAACAACAATAACATTCAACAATCATAAAGAGTCCACTTTTCGTCTTATGTTATCTTCATGATCTAGTAAATTCCAACACTTGTTGTTCATATTAATTTGACATAATATATAGTTGAATTGGTTAAGCAATTTAACACATATCTTGAAGATAAAAGAATAGATTTGATGTTATTATAATCTACTGTAATAAGAGAATTTATATTTTTTATATGTGTAGAAAAATGTGCCTTAAGGGTCCTAATATTATGGTATTGAAGCATACTCATATGGTATTTATTCTCTTGGGTTATGAAATTGGATTGAAGAAAAGTAAATTATTACTACATTAATTTAATATTTTAGAAGGACCCTAAGACTAAAAATTCACAGATATTAGATCCAAGAAAACTCAAGTAAATGAGGTCAAATTTTAAAAATTACATTAATACATTTCACTATTCATTATATTTTTCATTGTATTATTTGATTCCTTAGATCCAAGATTTTTCATTGTATTATTTAATTCTTTAGATCCAAGAAAACTAAAATAAATGAGGCCAAATTTTAGAAGTTACATTAATTACTTGATTCTTTGATTCTTGACATTTCACTATTCATTGTATTATCGTATTATCGTATTAATTGATTCTTGATATTTCATTATTCATTGTATTATCGTATTATTCTCTATTTGAAACATTTGATACACATATTGAAGAAAAAAAATTGTGCTTGAAAAGTACTATAAGCAGCCAAAGTAATGTAGTTCTTTTCCATTGCACTTTTTGGACCCTCTATTGAAGAGCATGTCATAAGATTGTCATAATCATCATCTTGAAAATCACATGATGAAGGGATGCTTTTCAAAGTCCATGTTCATCATTGTCATAATCATCATCTTGAAAATCACATGTTGAAGTTATGTTTTTAATTGAAAATCACATGGTGAAGGGATGCTTTTCAAAGTCCATGTTCATCATTGTCATAATCATCATCTTGAAAATCACATGTTGAAGTTATGTCTTTAAAACTCCATGTTGGTTAATTTTGCATAGGTTACTTTTTATGTCAAATAAAATTAATTGAGCATCAATTAGAACATTTAGAATTAAGTGAATTAACACTTTGTAAAGTAAGGTTGTTCATTAATTATGGATTAAATGTGAAAGTGGAAAATAACGTTGAGTTCTATATAGACATAATATTAATTATTGATTAAATATGAAAGTGGAAAATAACATTGGATTCTATATAAACATAATATTAAATATAATGGATGCCATTTATTACATGCATTTTCCACCTTTTGAAATATGATAGTTAATCTATGCATCAAAGAGTGATGACAAATGGAGAGAAAGTTGGGAAACTTTAGATGTTTAATGATTTACATAGTCTTTATATCAAAGCATCATTTGAACTTGTGTATTGAATATGCTATTGTGTGTGGTAAGCATGTTTATCATGTACTTTGTTACAATTAAATATACTTTGTGGATAGTGGTAGGATTAATCAATTTATGGACTAATTTTGAATTAATTTTAGGCATATTTTGTTATTTTACTAGAACTTCTATATTATTTATTAGTGTAATGTTTGTTGACTCTTTGGGGTTTTAGTTGTCATGCTTCAAATCCATTGTTGGCATCCCTCCGGCTCCTACATTAATCATATGCACTTAATATTTCTATAGATGTGGGAAACTAACCTATGCACTTCATATTGCTAAGTCAGATACACCTAATATGCGTGCATCTTGGAATTGTTTCTACACATAAATATATCTCGATACAAAAATTATTATCCCACAATGGTTGAGAGAAGTGGTCCTTGACAACATATAAGCACCAATATACGATGATCCTTATGCCAAAGAGGGTAACCAAAAGGGAGTGGTGCCTCTTATTGATCTGAAAATAGTGGGCTGACTTGTTATGCTATGCAAGCACCCTCTACTTCATTAAAATAAAACTTTACAGGACCTTGCTCCATGTGTCAAAATATGCAAGATAAATTATGTGCCAAGTTTATGCATCTTCTTTTAAATGGTTATGTGTGAGGTCTTTGCAAGATTAAATATGTTGTTTTCATAAATACAACAGCAAAAATAAATTTTAGCAAATAATAACCAGCAAACACTCACAACAAGAACAACATGATAAATGAGTTCACCCCTCTCTGGGCTACGTCTCCTTGAGCCTCCATCAATGGACTTGGCTCTCTGGGATTAATTTGTCAAAGATTCTTTTACAAGTTGTTGCTCAACTCCAATGGAAATACTGATTATACCATTGGGTTCAGAATACATAAAAACCCCAAAAATGACTAATAAAACTCTGAAAACGGATCATGGCCCATCTGGGCATGACCTCTTCTACATGTGGCCTTAAGCTTCCCTGAGTTTCTCTATGGAAAAACCACCTGTAAAAGTCCTCAAATGGATCTGAAACCTATCCCAAAGTGTTCAGAGCATAACAATTAACCAAAAATGATTATTCAATCACAGAAAACAAACATGGGCTCATCTGAGCATGACCTCAAACAATGAGGGCTTCAAGCTCCCTGGAGCTCTCTAAAACTTCAATGGTTAAAAAACTGCAAAAGAAGTCTTCAAATGGCTGTGAAAATAGTGTCAATGGATTCAGAACGTCCAAAAACCCCTAGCTAGGCTTTTACGGCACCTCATTTGGCCAAAAAATGAAGAAGATAGGCATCCTACCATTTTCTTCCTTCAAGCTTGTTGTCTTTGGTTCGCCAAAACGCACCTCTGGGCATCCAACCTAGAACACGCTCAAAAATTCGTGCTAAAACCTAGCACCGCGCATAATCGCAAAAACTGATCAAACTGTAGGATGGTTAGGGTACGCCCAACCCCTAACCGCCAAGGCCGAGGTCACATGGTCTTCCATACGACCACGTGCTATCGCAAAAGGGGGCTCTGTTTACAAGAGCAAATAGACAACGGACAAGTGTCGGCGTATGGTTGGTGGGAAAACCGTTTGAACCGAATCCAAAACCCGCACTCTCCGTGTGTGGTCATATGATAATGCATGTGACCGGGGCTAACGTGCGTGCCAAAACTCTGTGGTCGGGACTGTATGGTCATATGCATTGGCGCCCAAAACCATGGGCTGAACTCCATTTGAAAAATCTGAATACAAATTTTGTGTGCGCTCCGTGTAGCAAGTGGTCATATGATAATAATACAACCATGGGTTGGGGCTAAGCCCCCAGCCCGACCCCCCGCCGAAATGTCAACCATTCAAACTTAAATAGTTTTTAAAACATATAGTTAACAAGTAACAATGTGTGGTGTGTTGGCAAGGCAGACTTTGTTAAGGCTTTGGACGGGAGAGGAGGTCTGGGGTTCAATCCCCACGAACTCCATAAAATTTTGAACCAATCAACCAATTACAACGGTGCCACGTGGCACCACACCATTTGCCCATTAAATGCCATGTCTCGCAATGTCATTCGCCCTCAGCTACCAATCTGAAACTGCCACGTCATCATATGCCACTTCAGTGTACGGACGTACGGCCTCTGCCATGTCAGCATCCGTACAGACTGTACGGACTGCACAGTGAGCACTCATTTTTTTCCCTATTTGGCGATTCGAACAGATCACGATATCTCTCTCATCCGACGTCCGTTTGAACCCAAACAAGTTGCGTTGGGTTCATGACAACGAGGGATACGCACCTGTTTGTTTTGAGGAAATTCTGAGAACTTTGATTTTTGAGCTAAATTTTGACCCCTGGTCCAGATTTTGATCGCGCCTTCCCACTGAAAGGATTTTGGACCCACAAAAGCTTATGATTATCTATCTGAGATTTAATACTCTTCTGCTTTCAAGTTCTATCAACTGATTCTACTTGAAAAGTCTTTTTGACAATCACCTGGATACTTTGACATGCCTTGCACTGCAACTGACTATGTCCTTTCAGCCACTGTTCTCTGGCTGCTGCTGATCCACTGT
>SNQJ01S0104012.1:3010-23746 GCA_010110895.2 Picea sitchensis | reverse complement strand
AAATTCAAAGGAGGATAAATTATTTTGATGATGCTTTCTAAGGTATGTTATTTACAGGTCATATCACTATTTTCACAATAAATTTTATTATAGAATGATTCATACCATGCAATTGGGAGTCCATTGAGGAAACATATCCAAGTAGTTGTGGTACAAATTTTAGCTTGTGGGTCGTTTCATGTTTGGAATTACATGTCGTGGAAAATAGGGTTTGTGGCTAGTCCTGAAACTAGTCTAAAACATGTGTTTTGGGTAAAAACGTCATAACTTCTTCATAACATATCCAAATTCAGTACGACAAAATGTTTTGGTTAGAGTACATTATGTAGTATTATGTGTACAATTTTTAGATCCATACAATAAATATTCTATGCGGTGAACACTCTACAAGTTCGCTCTCTAGAATAAGCCAGAATTCAACAAGGTATTCCATTTTTTCTATAAATCCTTTTCTCAGAGGTTCCAAGTAGTGACACCTGGAGGAATTTCATAAAAAACACTGAAGAACATTGTGTACTATTTTCAGATCTTTATTCATTACAGGTAAATATTTATGATTATTTCAAGTTAGGGTTGTTGACTAATCCAAAACTAGTCATGTGAGACTAAACTAAAGTTTGATGAAAATGCTAGTCTCTTGTTGTTAAAGTTAAGGAAGGTTTGCAGGTATGTGATCATATACACCAGGTCTATTACAAAGTTACAAATCAGATTTGGATGATGAAATTAATGAGGTATTTTGGTTGAGGTTTAGGTACAGGTTGGTGCATGGTTGATGCACTTGTTTATGGTACAGGTTGATTACAGGTTGAGGTATAGGTTGATGCATGGTTCAGGTTATTAGTACATGTTGTTTGGTGCATGTTGATTGGTACATGTTTACAACAGTATATCTCACAGTGATAGTGTGACAATGGTTACGTCATTCTACTTATACATTGGGGCGGTTGGACAAGGCAAGGATAGGTAGTTGTAGCCACCCTCCAGCTGTAGCCATAGAACATAGGGGGTTGTAGCCATAGAATTGGGGAGTTGGAGCTTCCTTCATGTTGTATCCTGAGAAACTAGGGGGTTGGAGCCTCCTTCTAGTTGCCGCTGGAAAACAAAGGAAGTTGTTGCTTCCAATGAATGTAATTCTTCAAGACATATAAGAAAAAAAATTATGTGGTTTTCTCCCGCTTTGGGTTTCCACGTAAAAACACTGGTGTATTGTGTATCTGTATGATTGTTCATTTGTTCATTGTTTATTTACTCTAAAAATATTGGATGATAATGCTACATTGATATAACACTTGCATTGTATGGTTAAAAATGATTAGATTACTCTATTATCGATTGACACCCAACCCCCCCACCCTCTCAATAATACAATGTGTAGCCTACTATATGTGACAACATCAAGGATGGACAATATGAAAGCGATAGGATTGATTGCATGGTTTCAAGTTGCACCAAATTAAATTCATGTGCAAGAAGTGAAAAGAATATTCAAATATCTAAAGGGAACCTTGGACTTCAGCTTGTGGTACTCAAGAGGTGAATTTTGTTCTCTAACAACATATATGGATGCATATTGGGAAGGCATTGTTGATGATAGAAAAATTAAAAGTGGAGGAACATTCTTTATGGGAAATAGTCTAGTGTCTTGGTTGAGAAAGAAACAACCTTCAATTTTTCTATCTACAACAAAGGACGAGTATATATCAAAAACATCATGATGCACACAAGTTCTTTGGATGAAGAAGACATTGATAGATATTAAGGTAAAATATGATCATCCAATATCAATAATTTATGAAACACAAGTGCAATAAATATTTCAAAGAATCATGTTATATACTAAAAAACAAAGTGTATTCCAATAAAGTATCACTTCTTAAGAGAACAAGTAGTAGAATAGAATGTCAAGTTGGAATAGAATTTCACCAAAGAATAACTTGTAGATATTTTCATGAAACCCCTTCAGAAGGAGACATTGTAATATCTTAGATAGAAATTGGGAGTAATGTCCATCTCATCACTAAGAGCTTAAAGAGAAGCACAAGATCAGGGGAAGAATCCATTTCAAATTGATGTCAAATGGGTAGAGTTGTATGTTAGGATATTTAGACACTTAGGAGTTAGTTAAGAACTACTTGGTCTAATATGTCGTTAGGTAAAAGTGTGTTTCTTTAGTATGCATTTGTAGTTAGGAAATCTGACGGTCACGATATGTTCCCGACATAGAGTGATCCGACGATTCATACTCTCCTCGATCTTGACCATTGATCCGTGGCTTAACACGATTAGTCCATGATCTCTATTAAAGAGCATGGTAATTTACCGATGATCGATTGTGAAAACTCTCTTGTAAAATATCTATGTAATTTGCATTAATAAAGCTGCTCCAAGTGGCGCATTGGGTAAGGACGTGGATGTTTTTCTCAAGTGAGGTTTTACTGCGTGAAAACATCGGTGTGTTGATCTTTGATCACGTTATGTGAGTGGTTCGCGAAGGTTGTTCATCCTCTATTGGAATACTGTGTTCTCGAACATGTGGTATCGAGTTTGTTTGAAGACCAGCTCATTGTAGATCGAGATCGTGAAGCCGAGTTACCTCATCTCCATTTTCTAGCATTTTTTTACATTTTTGGGATGAGAGGACTGTTCCGTGCGATGGGCACTTTCGTCCGGGGAGCACTTTTCATTTCGCCGAAAAGGTTTCCGTTTACCTAAAGGTCTGGCCATTACGATTGGTCAGAAGGTATAAAGTGCAGTCACGCATTTTTAAAATTTTTACTGGATTTTGATCTTATTTCGGTTTGTATTTTTTATTTCCTTGCTGCTACTCTTTTAGATATGCAAATTCTCTTTGCCCCATGCCCTATGAAATGTCAAAAAATCAGAAACATATAGAAAAAATGTGCATCTTCTGGGTAAACTAAACGAGATCTAACCCTTGTTGTCATCGAGAAATGAAATTTTTTTTCTTGTGTGAAAATTTTTTTTTATGAGCATGCTCTCAAGGCCATCTTCCACAACAACACCCCCAATCCTCCTTACGAACATTACAATATGTTTTCTAGACCATTTAGTTAAAACTTTCCTTATTAAGTAAGGTCTTGGGTTCAAGTCTCTCTTTGTTACCTTTTTAAAAAAGTTCATGCTAAAACTGTAAATTGTATTTCACTTCAAATATAAAAATGAATCACTATAAGTAACTTTATATTTTTTAGAGTTATTTATTTTTGCATCCAACTTTTCTGTTATAGGGTAACCTCATTGTAAAAGTGATCCATACTCTTTATAAAGTGGGTCACTTCATGAAGTAACCTATCACGTATTTATTTGGTTACCGTTTATGCCTTTAAAGGGGCATATCTCTCATCTCGGAAGTCCGTTTTGAGTGCCGTTTTTAAACCGCGCAAATTTTCGAGATCTTTCCATCCATATCATTAGTTTCAGTTTTTAAATCTACATTATCTACATATTTAATATAGCCTCTACAAGCAATGCAGGTCATGCCCTAGCGACAACTACTTCCAATGGAAGTCTCATATGGAAGATTTATTAATAAGTAAAGGATTTTACCAAACTACCATTGGGAAAGAAATAGAACCCAGTGATGATGAAAAGTATTTCAAATGGGATAATAGGAATGGCGAAACACGTGGACTAATTGGAATGTCCATCTCTTTGATCTAAAGTACCACCTTCAAGGAATTAATAACCATGATGATGTTTGGGCAAAGCTTGAAATTGTGTTTAGTAAACAAAATATTATTCGAACAAAACAATTAGAAAATCAAGTACCGACCTTGATTCCAAGTGATTTTTTCTTGCCTTGGAGCTATCTATCTAAGTTTAAAACACTTTCGGACTTTATGTGAAGATGTGAGATAACAATGGAAGGAAAGGCGTTGCATATATCTTATTCTTTCTAAGCTAGGTAGCGAATTACATATGCATATTCCGTGTTTGTATCTACCTTCTATGCCATGAAGAAGAAGGGTTGTAGGGAAATCTTATTAAAAACCCTCTCTTGAGTCCTTTTGTACTTCTAGCCTTGATTAGAGGAAGATAAGCTTATACAACTTGGGTATTCGACACTACGAGGTACTTCAAACAAAGCCTTAGTTGCCCAGCAGATAGATAAATCGAAGTATCCCAAGAAGAAACATCCTGGCTACAACAACCTAAAGGGTCAAACCAGCTCCGCCTAACAAGCTCTAATGGTGACAAAGGATCCAAAATAAAAGAATACTAACAAACATTGCAACTTTGTAATAAATATGGTCCTTGATGAGTGCAGATGTTTCAAGAAGATGGCGACCTTAGAAGCAACGATGAAGAAGCACAACATCGATTGGTTACTTCTTCTTCTCTGGACACTACACTTCTATGGTTTTCATATTACCTTCTACTACTACTTCTTCTTGATGGTGGCTTATTGATTCAAGAGCATCTTATCATATGGCTAGAATAAAACCATATTTTACGCTCCTATAAATGAATGTAACACCGAGGAAGTATTTGTTGGTGATGATAGATCTCTTAGTGTTGTAGGATATGGAACAATTCAATTTAGAAAACGGTCATTTTAATGATGTATTATTATGTGTTTCGAGTCTTTCTTGTAACCTTCTATCAATATATCAAATCACTCATTGGTGAAGGTAAAAGCCGTCGAGTTTTCACCAAGTTGTAATCAAGGGATCTAAAAGATCCCTAAGCATGTTCTTGCAACTAGAATTCTTGATGGTATTACCGGAGTTGTAAGTTTGACAACTTTGGGTCCTTAGGCTTTTCTGGAGTTTTGTTGCTCATAGCGATGACAGCAGGCAAACTTTGGCATGGCGGTTTGGTCATCTAAACGCTATCACTCATTGCAACAACTATGCAATCAACATATGGTGGCTAGTATTCCTCTTGTTTCATGCGAGATGGGTGTTTGATGCTTGGGTGTGTTCTCGGCAAAACACCATCGAAGACGATTACAACGTTACTCTTAGCACGCCCTCGCTGGCGGGTCCTTGCGGCTTGTTCACAGTGATTTTCTTGGTCCACTTTCTTCTCCTTCTTTTTTACGGGTGCAAGCTTGTTCTTAACTTTCATTATTGACTTTTCGGGCGATACTTGGGTTTACTTCTTAAAGCTCCAAAGTGAAGTTTGACAAGTTTTGGCCTATGAGGCCCTTGTAGAAAAGAAATACAGACATCAAATTCAAAGGTTAAAAGAGCAGGAATGGGCCGAATATGTGAACAATAATTTTACAAAATTCTGCACAGGGCATCAAATGAAACACATTGTTCCATACACCACAACAAAATGCTGTTTCTTTGAGAAAAGACACATTAAAATAAATGGTTGATCATATGATCCAATCTAAAGGATTAAGTCCTGATGTTAGAAGCAATCAAGCATTACTGCAAATTACATAGTCAATCGCACTCCCACGAGAACACTGGCTTATACTTATAACAGGAAGAAGCATTGAGTAAATTTAAACTAGATGTAAGTCACTTCGTGTATTTGGCAGTATGGGCTCACATTCCCGATGAGAAAAGAAAAACATTGCGACCTAAAAGTGAAGTGTATATTTTTTGGTTATATTGAAGATGTCAAAAGTTGTAGACTTCTTCAACCACATTGTAATGAAATTATTCTTGAAGAGATGTTAAATTTGATGAACATATCTTGGCATGCGAGCCTAATTTGATGTTTGTTCCTTCTTCGTCCTGCAATCCATATTCGGTGTTTTTGCCTTCTTTTGTTCCTATTAGTTCTTCTTGAGTTGAAAATCCACCTCCACCTACTGACTTTCCTCCATATGAGTCCTTTGAACTGAACCAACACCCGGTTCAAGCTTCTAGATGGGTCCATTCAACCCGAGAAGCGGTTAGGTGATCTTGTCGGTGATCCTTCCGATCGGCATCGGACAGTTCACGGTTTAGTGCCTCTTTTTGGCTCAAGTTTGAAGTCATGATCGAGACATTTCTGCGAAGCCGCCGGAGGTAATCAGTTAGGACACAACAATGAATGAAGAGTATCGTTCTTTAATGGAAAATGATACTTGGGATCAATGCCTCTTCGAGGAAGAAACTTGTTAGATGCAAATGGGTATACCGAACTAAGTGATACATCGGATGCTTTTATTGAAAGGTACAAGACCGATTTCCAAGTTTTCAGAAGTTGAAGGCATTGACTATAGTAAAACCTTTGCCCTGTGTAGATAGTTCCATCCGCCTTGTTCTAACGCCCTTGCCGCCTCACGCCAAATGGGAGTTAAATAGGATGGATGTTAGATTTTCCTTCTTGCATGGCGATTTGAAGAAAAGTACAGCAGGACAACCTCGGATTTATGAATGGCTCTATGGCTAATTTGTCACACATCGAGAAATCTCTTTATGGTCTCCAAGCGAAACGAGCTTGGTATGCCGATGGATATGCTTGTATTGGTTTCTCTAGATGCCATTTTGATCTAATGTCTATACCAAAGTGGAAGCCATCTCATCATCTGTATCCTTTATGTTGATGACCTTATCCTTCTTGGTAGTGACTCAAAACTTTGAAACAATGAAACCGGCCTTAAGAAAAATTTGAAATGGCGGACTTAGGCTTTTTGCACTATTTCAGCAGCCTCAAGTTTTGCAAACTAATGAAGGAATTTTTCTCTCCCGATCTAAGTATGCTTGTGACCTTCGCTTTCCGTAGGCGATTAGCAAATAACCCCTTCTCCTTCGGTCACGGAGTCAAACTTTACGCCGCGTACTTCTCCTCCAGTTGATGCCACCCTGTATCGCCGGTTAGTTGGTAGCCTCTTATGCCCAGCTCATGCAGGTCGATCTTTCCTTTGATGTTGGTCTTGTTGCCCGATATATGCAAACACCCATGGAAGCCATTGGAAAATGCAAAAGGATGCCAGCTATATGTTCCTTAGTACTTGTTGGTTTAGGATACATTACGGTTTAGGGGAGACTCCTTTATTGGTTGGTTTCGATGATTCATATTGGGTCGGTGACCTCGATGATCGGAAGTCTATTGTAGGTTATTTTTTTAGTCTTGGTTATAGACCTATTACTTGGGATTGTATGAAACAACAAGCTATTTCACTTTCGAAGGCTGATGCAAGCGTGATGTAAAATGCAAGTCGAGGAAATACGGCGAGATCACTTCGAGTTGGATTCCATGACGTGACCGGACTTTGATTGTGACAATCAAAGTTCCATCAAGCTCACCAAAGACCCGGTTCAACATCGGTATTAGCAAAGCACATCGAACTACATGTGCACTTCATTAGAAAGCTCATTGATGATCAAGTGATTGAAGTCTCTTTTGCCCTACAAAGATCAAGTTCGCGGAGACATTTTCACAAAGTCTCTTACCACAGTAAAGTTTCCAAACTTAGATCTTATATTGTTAAGTTCGAAGTTGTGTATCATTAAAATTATACCTTCTATTGTGTCGTGTGTAAATCAACTATTATCAAACAGTTGATTTCTTAAAGTGTTAGAATATTTAAGTACCTACCGGAGTTAGTTACCACTTCACTAATATAATACGTTAAGGTAAAGTGTGTTTCTTTAGTATGCGTTGTAGTTAAGAATCAACGGTCCGCGATATGTTCAGGCATAGAAGTGATGCGATGATTCATCTCTCCGCTCGATCTTAACATTATTACATTGATCGTGGATTAACACGATTGGTCCATGATCTCTATTTAAAAGAGCATGGAGGTTCATTTTACGATGATAGATTGTGAGAAAATACTCTTAAAGTCTACAGCCAATCTTTCTTTGCGTTAATAAATGCTCCAAGTGGGTACGCGTTGAAATGGGGCCGTGGGCCGTTTCCCTGTGGGGATTTTACCACATGAAAACATCGGTGTGTTGATATTTGATCTGGTTATGTGAATTGTTACTGAAGGTGTTGTCCTTTGTTGGAATACTGTGTTGTCGAACATTGTAGATAGGGGGAGAATTGAAGACATGGGGAGAATTGTAGACATGTGAAACATTCTATACCCTGATTGGACTATGTGTTGTTTCTACTATTGAGTTGCCATCAATGACAAAGGGGAAGATTGTTGGAATTATTGTCATTGATGTCAAGGATTAATTTTGTCATTAATTTCATATGGTTTACAAATATACAACATTCCAATATTGATTTATATATAAGTTTACAAATTATATAAAAATAATGGGGTGTTGCACTTCAAAAAGTAAAATGTGAAATGGTGGTTTCAAAGATGTGGGTTTGGAAGCCTATGGTATTTTCCCATGGTATTTGGAAAATTGAAATAAAAGGAATTGATTATTTAATTAATGGGTTCTGTGTATTTTTTAATTAACATGTCCCTTCATGAAGAGTTATGATAAAGTACAAGACATTGAGAGAAAGTGTGGGGGTGAAAAATGTTGAAATATTGTAACCCAAATTCTAATTATATTTGAGTTATTATTGTATGAATCAAATCCTTTTTCATATTGATCAAGTGGGGTCTTGTATAAGATCAAATCCCTTTTGGTTAATTGACATATTTGTAGCAGGTGGTATTTATAAATTCGGTATAGTAAGTATAAAGTGGTTTTAGCCACTTCTAGGAGAAATCGGCTCCACCAAGTGAAGAGAAACAACCCTAGCACCATCTCACAACTTGCATTTATATGTGAGGATAGTTGTCTCATTTAAACAAACTCACTCACTCATCTAGTGCACATATCTTGAAGGCAATTCTGCGATTCTTGCAGAAGAATTGCTAGAAGGAGAAGAGAGGTGCATGCTTGGTCTTGGTATATCTTTGGTGTTTTGGTATTAGTCTAGGAATTATATTGGCAATATAATGATGATGAAGTTTTGTTACTTTCTCCCCCATGAGTGTTTCTAGGATAAAATGTTGTGTACTGTGATCATGTTTCTTTCATTGATCCTCTTTATATTGTTGTTTTGGAAATGCATTGAATGATCATGAAATTTGGAAATAACCCTAATAACAATAGTAAAACTTAACATGGTATCAAAGCTTGACTAAATAGAGCATCTTTCACTAGCTATCTAGACGTTTCTATTGTGGTACAAGAAAATTAAGGATTTTTTCTTGAAGAGGAATTTTTGACCAAAGACCACCTTGGGATGTGTGCCCTACCCTAGAACATCTTTTGACAACCAAGGTGAACTTTTTTAGTGGTTGGATTCTTTGGAAAGAAAAACCCTAGTTTTATTTGGTGCAGAAAACGAGGAAACGAGAACCCACGATTACAGAGGAGCAGGTCCATAGAATTGTTACAGAAGTCCAGTTTTAGGGGGTAAAGATTGGATTTTTCAAAAATAGTTACCTCCAACAAACTTGCCTATTCTAGTGCACCTCCTGGTAAGTTTAGTTGTTTATTTTGAGCACTTTCATTTCTGGTCATTTTCCTAGCTCGAGGTAAAAAATGTCTGCAAGCACCAAGATTGTTGACAAGTTAGAAGGTGCGGAAGGTCAAGATGTCTACAAGTAGCAAGCTTGCTGACAAGTTAGAAGGTGTGGAAAATTTCCATGCCTGGAAGTACAAAATTTGACTCATTCTTGAAGAGAATGACCTTGCAAAATTCATAAAAGAAAATGTACCAGATCCCAAAGAAAATGCAACCAAAGAGAAGTACAAGAAGGATATGATTAAGGCTAAAAGGATAATTGCAGACTTTATTAAAGACCACTTGATCCCTCAAGTGTCTTCTAAGAATAATCCAAAAGATATGTTTGATTCCCTAACCAAAATGTGTGAAGGAAGGAACATCAATCAGAAGATGAACTTTAGAACCCAACTCAAGAATACAAGAATGAAAAAAGGAGAAACAGTTCAAGACTATTTTTCTAGGGTTTCTCAATTCAAGGAACAATTAGAAGAAATTGGAGACAACTTAGATGAAGATGGACTAATGATGACAACTCTTAATGGTGTCAAAAGACCTTGGGATGCCTTCATCCAAAATATTTGTGCAAGATAAGAGAAACTCCAATTTGACATTTTATGGGAAGAATGTGTTCAAGAAAAAGAAAGAGTGGCTAACCAAAAAGTCGTTCTATTAAAATTTGAATATCAATCCCTAGATTCTCATGCTAAGGGTGAAAAGTGAAAGTCTCATTTTCGAAAGGAGACTCACTTTCATAAATAATATCACTCTCCAAAGAGATTCCAGAAATATCATAAAGGTCAAAGAAAGGGAAAAGATTTCTCCTCCTACCAGTGTTATCATTGTGATACGATGGGACACATTGCTAAGAATTGTCCTGCTAGAAGGGAAGAATACAAGAGGAGAAATAAACAAAGACATCATGCCCATGCAATTGAATATGATGAGACACCCAAGAATTTCGCTAAAGAAGAGATTGAAGAATATGTTTTGTTTTACACTCTCTCAGAATCTATGACACATAGAGATGATACTTGGCTCATAGAGAGTGGCACCTCTAAGCACATGACAGGTCAAAAGAACACTCTCTCTGTCCTTATAGAAAAGGACGCCCCCCAAATTTTTTCACTTGGAGATGATTATTAGTACCCAATCAAAGGAACGGGAGAAGCCACTTACAAACTTGATTCATGAACTCCGATGAGAATGAAGGATGTACTCTATGTACCAGGCTTGAAAAAGAACTTACTTTCTATTTCTTCTCTAGATAAGAAAGGTTTCAGGGTTTCATTTGTAGATGGTGAAGTTCTTATGTGGTCTAAAGGAAAAACTATAGAAGATGTAGTTGTTATTGGAATAGAAGAAGGTGGTTTGTACTAGTTAAAGGGTCACTCAGATGTAGCCTTGACTCACTCTACTGAAAGTCCTTGTGAACTTTGGCATAGAAGGCTAGCTCACATCAACTACAAACCCTTACCATATTTGAGAAAGGTAGTTACAGGTTTACCAGAACTAAAGGTTGATCATGAAGGTGTATGCAAGGGATGTTCACAAGAAAAGAACATAAATAATCATTTTCTAAAGAGCGACAATAAAGCACAAGGAATTTTAGAACTTGTTCACTCAGATGTATGCGGTCCAATCCAATCAACCTCTATAAGAGGGTATGTATACTATGTATCATTTATTAATGATTACTCTTGTAAAAAATGGGTTTATTTCTTGAAGTAAAAAGATGATGTACTTGGAATGTTCGAGGAATCCAAATGGTAGAAAATCTCTCTGAAAGGAAAATCAAGAAACTTAGGACAGGCAATGGAGGAGAGTACACTTCAAATGATTTGGGAAGATTTTGCAGAGATGTTAGGATTAAGATGGATCTCGCCACTCCTTATAATCCTCAACAAAATGGTGTAGTAGAAAGAAAGAATAGAACGATTATGGAAGAAGTAAAAACTATGATTCATGATCAAGATCTTCCAATGCACTTTCAGGATGAAGCAACAAGAACAACAGTATATGTCCAAAAATTTTTATCCCATAGTGCACTTGGATTCAAAACCCCTGAATAAATGTTCACCGGAAAGAAGCCAAAAGTAAGCCATCTCAAAATATTTGGTTGTCCAATATTTGTACACATTCTGAAAGAAAAGAGAACTAAGTTGGATCCTTTGGGAAATAAGGGAATATTTGTTGGTTATTGTGAGGTCTCTAAGGCCTTTAGAATCTACATACCATGATACCATCATATTGATATCAACAGAGATGTAACCTTTGATGAATATACAACACTCAAGAGATCAATAAAATGCCATCTTGAAGAAGTATATGAAGAATAACCTGTAGCTCCCAGAGTTGCAGAACCTGTAAAGGAAGTTGCAGTTACCTCTGATGATGAGATTCTAGAAGATCATGATATGATAGAATCTCAAGAACCTCCCCATATGACTATATATCACGAGAGAAAGCCAACTTGGGCTAGAGAACGCATTCAGGATCCTGAAAAGTATGGTGCCCCAGAAAGAACCATGAGACAAAGAAAGAAGCCTAAGCCATTCTCCAACTATATGGCCTTGATGTGTGATCTTGTAGAGAAGGAACCTACTTGGTTTGAAGAATCCATTCAAAATTAATAATGGATAGATGTCATGACATAAGAATACCAATCCATTATGAAGAATTATATATGGGAAGTAGTTCCCAAAACAAATAACAAAGATGTGGTATATTCCAAGTGGATATACAAAATAAAACATGCAACAGACGAAATTATTGAAAAACATAAGGAAAAATTTGTGGCTCGTGGATTTTTTCAAAAGGAAGGTATTGAATATGAAGAAACATTTTCTCC
The DNA here is from genome assembly GCA_010110895.2 of Picea sitchensis. Classification (NCBI taxonomy): domain Eukaryota; kingdom Viridiplantae; phylum Streptophyta; class Pinopsida; order Pinales; family Pinaceae; genus Picea; species Picea sitchensis. The sequence continues at coordinate 11,517 of SNQJ01S0104012.1, read as the reverse complement.
TATAGCCATATACACTTCTATTAGAACCATCATAGCTCTTGTAGACAAAATGAAGTGGAAGTTGCACCAGACGAATGCGAAAACAACTTTCTTAAATGGTGTTATTGAAGAAGAAGTGTATATAGAACAACCACAAGGGTTTGAAGTTGAATATAGAAAGACTCATGTCTGCAAGTTGAAGAAAGATCTGTACGGGTTGAAGCAAGCTCCTATAGCTCGGTATGGAAGAATTGATAGTTTCCTGACAAGATTTGGATTTACCAAGAGTAAAGCTGATCTTAACCTTTACTTCAAGATTATGAATGATGAGCCAGTTATATTGCTACTATATGTGGATGATTTATTCTTCACAAGAGAAGAAAATCTCATCACAGATTGCAAGAAGAAGCTTGTATCAAAATTTGAGATGAAATACCTAGGCCCGATGCATTATTTCTTAGGTATTGAATTTTGGTAGAGACCAAAGAATATATTCCTTAACCAAGGTAAGTATGGAGTTGAAATATTGAAAAGAGTTGACACGTTGGAATGTGAAGCCATGACCACACCCATGGAAACGAATTTGAATCTCATGGTTAATACTTTGTCATAGTTGGTTGATGCTACTCTATACAGACAAATTATTGGTTTGTTGTTGTATTTGTTGAATACCAGGCTAGATATATTTTTTGCTGTGAACACCTTGAGCCAGTATCTGGTGGATCTTAGACATGTTCACCTTGTAGTTGCAAAACATGTGATGAGACACCTTAAGGGTACTTTGGATTATGGTCTTTGTTATACTATAGATCATGAATTCAGACTATATGGTTATACTGATTTAGATTGGGATGGAAGTGTTTCAAACAAAAAGAGCACTTCAGGATGTTTTTTCAGTTTGGGGTCATCCATGACTTCATGGAAAAGCAGGAAGAAATCTAGTACATTGTACCATGTTCTGCCAGTTGTGAAGCCATATGGATTTGGAATTTGTTGACAAGTCTGTTCGATCTGGGGATGGAAGCCACCATGATTATATGTGATAACCAAAGTTGTATAAAGATGACAGAGAACTCAGTGTTCCATGATAAGTAAAAGCACATAGAGATTTGGTACCACTACATTCGTGATATGGTGTAGAGGGGAGATGTAAAGCTCCAATATGTTGGCACAGATGAGTAGGTTGCAGATGTGTTGACTAATCCTCTGTCTCATGTGAAGTTTGAGTACTTCCGAGAAAATATTGGTATTGTCTAAAAGGACCTCCCTTGAAAGGGGGAGTGATGTTGATGATACTATGGTATCCCGAACAACAACGGGTAGCTCCATTAGGATTTTATATTCTGGGGGACTCATCAATCCTGGGAAGATCCCGAAGGTCCAGTAAGGATGGTATGTCAGAGTACATATGCATGTATATTCTAGTTGCGTTCAATACTGGTAGCTCAGTTAGGATTTTATATCCTATGGAATCTTATGATTCTTGGGAAGATCATGAAGGTATGGTAAGGACGGTCTGCCAGAGTACCACTGATGTTGTTGTTGAAGCACCTATCTCATTATGTTGCCACATGTTGATGATGTTGTTCCAACTTTGTGATGTTGATGATGTTGTTCCAGCTCCATGATGATGTTTAGTTTCTACTGACGTTGATGATGAGAAAAACTTCCGATGACCTATAGATATGACTGACAATGTTCCCAATGTTGATGATGATGTCCCTTCCTCTTGATGATGTATTGAGTCATGTCCATAGAATACCCTTCTCTTTAACGGGGGGTGTTCAAATATTGTAACTTCGAAGAATATTCTAATTATATTTGAATTATTATTATATAGGTCAAATCCCCTTTTGCGGATTGATCAAGTCGGGTCTTGTATAATATCAAATCCTCTTTTGTGGATTGGTCAACATGCATTTGTATGGTGGTATTTGTAAATTCGGTCCCTAGTAAATATAAATTTCAAAACCTTTGCTCATTTGGCATTTTTCCTTTGTCACAACCTCTTTTTGATGGGATAGGGCGGTCATCGGGAAATGAAAGTGGATTTTATTTGTATTGAATATGGCCTTTAAGGAAGTTTACCCATAGAAGTCAGGATGAATCAATTGATTTGTCAACGCCTTTAGCCTTGACAATAGCTTTTACATTGATTTTCTTTCTAATAAACATGGAATTTTAAGGGCGGTCACCTTCGTTTGGAGGGGAGGGATTGGTTTTATCCACTTCTAGGAGAATTAAGCTCCACCAAATGAAGAGACACAACCCTAGCGCCACCTCACAACTTATATTTATATGTGAGGATGGTGTCTCATTTGAACACACTCACTCAACTTTAATCTAGTGTGCATATCTTGAAGGCAGTTGCAGTTGCAGGAAGATGTCTAAAGAAGGAGAAGAGAGACACATGCTTGTTCTTGGTTTGTATTTAGTATTCTGGTCTTAGTCTTGGCATTGTATTGACAATCTATTATTGAGGAATTTTTTTTGGGTTTTCTCCCCCATGAGGGTTTCCCAGGATAAAATGTTATGTACCTTGTGATCACGTTTCTTTGAGTGATACTCTTTATACTGTTGTTTTGGAAATGCATTGAATGATCATGCAATATGGAAATAACCTAATAACAATAGTAAAATAACAGTAATAACATTTGAAGAAGTGTATGAGAAAATATTGAATATTATTTCAAAAGGGGAGAGTTGCCAAATCAGTTTCAAGTTAGTTTGGATTTTTCACAATAACTTATTTTCTAGAATTGTAAAGATAAGTTTTGTGGTTTTCTCCCGAATGGGTTTCCATGTAAATATTGTGTTCCATGTTTTGCAGTTAATAGATCTCATATGTGATTATTTTCCTATGGTTGATGATTGTTTGAACAAATTAAAAAAAATGTCTTATATTGATTCACTTCCCCCTCTTAGTATAAGTGTGTGCTCAACAAACAATAGTTACATGGTATGTCTCAATATTCCTACTAGGGAAGTTAGGATGATAGAGGTGACACTTCCACTTACAGGTTATGTCTAGAGTTAGGTTGATATATTTGAGTCTCCAGTATATTATAAGAGAGGAAAGACTAATATGTGGAAGATGTAAGTAGGTTAGGGATGAAGGGTGATTCAAAGTTAGTTGATAATGTTTCTTGGGGATTAGAGGTGTCACTCTTGTTTTCTTACTTGGTTCCTACCATGTTTAGAACACTTGTTTTCCTTCACTTTTGATATTTTAAGTGTGATGATCAACGATTGATGAATTATTGTGATTTTTTTAATTAAAATTATTGAATGATTCATTTACTTAATTTACCATCAATCATGATTTTTTGTGAACATATAAGAATGATGTGTTAGAAGAAGTGATTGTTTATCACTAGTACATGCACACGCTATGTGTATTCTAGCTATGCATACATACCTTGCACATGTACACTATTACAATTACTTGATTTATTAATTACCAAAATAAGTTAATAACTATTTAGTTAATGGTTTAATAATTATACAAATTTTATTGCATACATAAATATCTAATAACATTAAATACCCTCAATTGTACAGAAATTTCCTTGCACTTGTTTATAGGGTTCACATGGTGATTTGAGACTAGACGAATACTAGATCTTAGTTGCAAAGTTATATTTAGATGTCACAAGAAAAATGTGACCAACATCATGGATTATATTGAATTTATCATGGAATTATTTGAGATATTAATCTTTAAATTAGACATGGAAGGAGGGTTGCTTGGAATGTAATTTGTACCATTATTATCCAAGAGAACAATTAGTGTGTTATTTTTCCATTGAAGCTCATTTTCAAATGTTTCTCGAGGCATCTCATTGGTCTAGTGTCCAACAAAAACATCATTTGATATCAAAATATAATCATATGTGTTGAACTTCGTCACCTACTCACAATAAGAGGATCTATTGCAAAACTAAGGTTCCAATCTATGTGAAGCATCCAAGTTCAATAAAGAGTTTCTATTGCAATGAAACTAATAAAAAAACAAGTCAACTAAAGTAAGAAAACAATTGTTATTTTCTAAAGTGCATCACTAATATTAATCCTCATTAAATCATTTGATCATAGGTTTGCAATTTAAGCTCATGTTTTTATGATCTTGATACACCACTTGTAAATTTAGGAATTAAAAATATATACAATTATTGAATGATATACATGTGGGAATAATACATTTAGACAATCAACTTAATTTTTTTATATGTTCTAAACAACACTCTAAAACATCTATTTACACATTACGTAACATCACAACTTAACTAAACACATATTTTTATGTGCAAGGGATAGAATAATGTGCAACATAGCAACTTAAATAAAGACATATTTTTATGTGCAAACGATAAAATGTTTTAAAACAAGAACACAATGTCTCTATTTCACTTAATAATGTGTAACATAGCAACTTAAATAAAAACATATTTTTATGTACAAACGATAATTTTTTTTAAAACAAGAACAAAATGTCTCTATTTCACTTATTTAACCCAACACATTTGTATATATCATTTTTGAACAATTAATAATATTGATGACGATTTTTAATTTTATATTTTATCACTATAAATGTTATTTAATGACATAAAATCAAATATATAGTATGTTTTACTAAAATTATTTATTGAAGCTTTAAAACAATGTTTAAATATCATTTTCCCCTATGTTTTACTAAAATTATTGAAGCTTTAAAACAATGTTTAAATATCATTTTTCCTTGTGTAGTATTTTGAGTTTATTTTTCCCTATGTAATTACAACCAACCTCTACCTCGAACTTTCATTTTTACCCCTTGATAATGGCTTGAAATTAATCTTATACTCAACATTTTTTCCAACAATGCTTCAATAGATCCACGATGGAAGGTTCTAGTTTATTAGTTGGAATGTTAACATTGTTAACACCAATTAGAAAACATCCCCTTTACACCACATAATTGGACAAAAATCCAGTTTTGATAGCACCAACTAGAAAAATAATATTTTATTAAAGTGTTACAACTAGCATCTAAAAGAAATTTCCCTTGTTTTGTACGTGCTCTTCCTTCACTCTCTTGGTTTGTACGAGCTATTCGTGAGAAAAGTATTTCCAAAAGAATGAGAAAGTATATATATTTCTTATATATAGTTTATAATATACTTTATCATCGTGTAATTAAAAACATGATCATTAAGTAATGTTTTTCATTCATATGAAACTTTATCATCGTGTAATTAAAACATGATCATTAAGTAATGTTTTTCATTCATATGAAATGTGATAGTGGAATATTTTCAAGAATAGTTTAATAATCTTTTATCAACAATTTTCATTGCCACTTTTGCCACTTCTTGGAATTTTTTATTTTTTACTTCGTTCAAGTGCGACTAAGTTATTAGGACTAAATGATTATACTGGGCACATATAACATCTAGTTAATAGTTTGGAAAAAATGTGGTTATTAAATTTAGTGATTTATTTAAAAAAATATCTCATTAAAACCATTGAACTCATTGTATATGTATAATTTGATAGATCTTTAAACTCTTGTATCAATATTCTTTTTGACTTAGTGTATCACATTAACTATTAGTGCACTTTTTTTTAGATTATTTTCTAGTGTAAGGATAACATTGACTTCACCTTCTCCAACCATATCAGAAATATGATTATAATCCTTATCTATCACAACCTCTTTAGTATCCATCTCTTCATTGGTCAAATTTCCAAATGGTGGCAATGGTATCAGTTCTTCATGTCACTATGGTTCAATCAATTTGTTAATTTTTTTTTTTATAGTCATCAATGGACTCTACATCATCAATAAAAGAAGGACAAAAACAATAATACTTTCCTTTCTCAATTGAGTATACATTTGTCATTTTCTCAATCCTAATGGAGTGTAATTCCCTTGCTCTAGGTACTTCAACATAATTATATGGAACTCATTTATCAACATCACCCATCAAAATATTCCAAAAGAAACTGCTCAAAAAAAAAGGATATGTGCATGTCAATTTTCACAAATAGATTTAAAAATAAATATATATACTTGCATATTTATAATTATAACTATTTAAACTTTTGAAAGGTCATCCACACTTACATATGCACATCAACTTTCATTGGGTTGAATTCATGGCTTAATTTTTGTTTGCACTAGTTAGTAATATTGGTTGAATATGTGAATTAAAACATAGAGTGACTCAATTGATACCTCCTAAGTGCCCATTTTACATGAGGCTTGGCACCATCATGCTCTCCTTTTCCATACCTTGTCTTAAACAAAATCCATGTGTGATAAATGTTCATTTTATTATGAAGGTGNATAATACTTTCCTTTCTCAATTGAGTATACATTTGTCATTTTCTCAATCCTAATGGAGTGTAATTCCCTTGCTCTAGGTACTTCAACATAATTATATGGAACTCATTTATCAACATCACCCATCAAAATATTCCAAAAGAAACTGCTCAAAAAAAAAGGATATGTGCATGTCAATTTTCACAAATAGATTTAAAAATAAATATATATACTTGCATATTTATAATTATAACTATTTAAACTTTTGAAAGGTCATCCACACTTACATATGCACATCAACTTTCATTGGGTTGAATTCATGGCTTAATTTTTGTTTGCACTAGTTAGTAATATTGGTTGAATATGTGAATTAAAACATAGAGTGACTCAATTGATACCTCCTAAGTGCCCATTTTACATGAGGCTTGGCACCATCATGCTCTCCTTTTCCATACCTTGTCTTAAACAAAATCCATGTGTGATAAATGTTCATTTTATTATGAAGGTGACACAACCATGAGAATGATTGTGTTGATTTAAAATAACCATCACAACCATTTAACCAAATCCAATGTTCTTTAAAAGAGACCATTAGTTTCACTAAATATTTATAAAGTATTTATCAAAACAATGTTGAAAAAAAATGTCTCGTATATATACCATCACTAATGTGAAAATGATACTCCTTCACCACTTCATTGCTATCAAAACCATTTATATCGAACTCTACATGTCTATAAAAAAAATATGAACAAATATAAAAACCTAGTATGAACATTTAATTTATCTTGAAGTGTCAAATCATACATCACAAATCCCATCTCTTTGATTTTAGTTTCACCTATACTCTCCAAGAAATTGTCATTAAAGTCGATTTGTTATAATTGTCATGAATCACTTAGTGTTATAGGATCTTGATCTTGGTTGAATATTTTCCATGTTTTAAAATATATATAATTTCATACAATTTTGAATTATATATATATATATATATATAATTTGAATTTTTTAGTTCTTAAATTTGATTATATATATATAAAAGAACTAAGAAATTCAAAATTTAGGAAATTCTTTGTTATAGATTGTATAGGGAATGAAATGAAACACACATAAAGATATAAAAGAGAGCACAATAATAATGAAAAAAGTAGTAAAACATCATCGTAGAACACAAAGTGGTTAGAATGGTGGTAGCTTATCTCTGAAGAGAGAGAGAAGAGGGGATGTCGGCTAGAATCATTCAAAAAAAGAAATTAAATATTAGAAGAAGTGAAAAGAGTATCCTTTTAACATAAAGAAGGAACCCTAATGGTCCAAAACCTTTAGATATTAGAAAAAGTGAAAAGAGTATCCTTTTAACATAAAGAAGGAACTCTAATGGTCCAAAACCTTAGAAGGGGATGCACCAAAAGGTTTGCAAGCGGCTAGGTGGTTGGTTGATATGCCAACTTCCCAGGGGCACAACTTTTGCATAGAATATCCATTTGGGGCACAAAGTAACTCATTTAAAATATTTAATTGGGAAGTACATTTGTTGGCAAGGTAGGGGGGAGGCCATGGTCACCCTTGGCCTCGAATGGCCAAAAAACATCATTTAAGGCCTCAAAACGGTCCCAAAATTTTAGGAGCTGAAAAACTACTAACATGAAGAACTATGTTGAGTCAGTGGAAAAGGTGGGTGGCCATTGATGTCCACTAGGATCATTCTCTCCATGCACCAATGGTGTCAATATCAACGTTGTCTTTTTCTAACAACTTTCTCAACATATATCAACCTCACTTCCTTGTCATCACCATTTCCCTCCATGTCACTTTCATCAACTTGTGCCTACACATTGCTTTCATTAACTTATGCCTCTACGTTTCTTTCATCAACTTTATGTAATCTTTGTTTGTTTTTTCATGTATTTACAAATTTTTTCATTATTTTCTTCTAAATAGTTTATCTTGTGATCATACTTTCATTTTTTATACTTTTGGCATCCCATATTCAAAAAATTAGAAACCAAGATTTATACAAAGACAAAATTATACTTAAGTGAAAAACCTAAAATTCCACGAGTAATATGATAGATTCTAGTATATTTCAATATTATTGAAACAAATTTTCCAATCTCCCCAAAAAAATATTCCACAAGTAATGAGCCAGATTCCGCAATCCCAAAAACAAAAATCCAAAATTGATATTAAGAAAATTGAGAAGTGATAGAAAAAATACATA